>JAQIWF010001810.1:0-10723 GCA_034694965.1 Ceratozetes gracilis
TCAATTGTTCCATTCTTTTGACACCATTTCCAATGATTTTATGCGATCACAAACTCATTATTATTATTATTATTATTATAATTAATAAAAATATTTTTAATTTTAATATATTTTATGTCAAACTATTAATCCCTTTCCTATGAATTTTAATTCACATTCGCTTTGTTTGATTCATATAATAATTTTAAGTTTTTATTAGTTTTCCTTTTCATAGATTAGTTGTTTTCTAGTGTATTGTTTGGGATTTTATGTCCAAATCCGAGTGGTTTTTATTTTTAACTCACATTGTTGTTGGAATTTATAAATGGGTTTAAAAATTAATCATGCTCAAGTAAGCTATCATTATTTAACTTAAATACCATTGAGAGTTATAAGGTCAAGGGTTTACTCTAATTTAATATTTCCATGACAAGTTTGAATTGCAGAATTTAACCACGCACATCTAAAACCAATCATTTAAGTCTAAAATAATGATGCATTCTTCAAATGTTTCACTTCTATATGGAAAATTTATCCATTACAGTTTTGTAATAACATCCTAGATAATCTAATCCCTCTGACATTTAATTTACTTTTATTATATTTTCATATATGCTTGCTTCAAACACATTTTTCAGATTATGATGAATTGTTTTAGCCTTTAATTTTGCTGAGCTCATGAGAAATATTGATTAAGTGAAATAACCCTGGGCAAAATAATAGTGATACAGTATTTATGTCACTTACGCACTGAATTAATGCTCGTGTAATGAGTGAGTATTTATAACTTCCAGCAACAATAGTGATAAGGACCAAGTTACTCACTAAACTAATCACATCACTCTTCAATCATCCATTAATTTTTGTTAAAACATCACAAATAAGGCGAATCACAAATGCAGTGCCAAAACGGTTCTCCACACCAACTGATCTGTGCTCTGTCTCTTCAATTCTTATAGTACCACGATGCAGATCCTTCCTATGTAGACTGGTTGAGCTACTTGAATGAAATATTCACAGCGTTGTTCCTCCTAGAGTGTATACTCAAACTAATCGCGTTAGGATGCAAGGTTTGCACCCATTTAACTAAATTTGATCCATTTAAATCTATTTCTAAAATTATCTTTCATAACATTCAATAACTTTCTCTCTAAAGGAAAAGAGCTTTACTTTTAAGCTTAAAACTATAGAATGAAATGCGAAAGATTTACAATTTTTCCCAACCACCTAGCTAAAACATATGCAGCAAATTCTTCAAAATACGCTTTTCATCTCTTTCTTATCTCTTCGCTAATAATTGCTTTTCGCTTCTGCCTCTAATTTCTTTGATTTGATCTTTTGTTGAAGAATTTTTTCAAAGATTCGTGGAATACATTTGATTTCATAACAGTGGTGGGCAGTGTCATCGATGCACTTGTCATGGAGATCACAGTTAGCAACAAGGTACGACTAATCCATATCGACATTTCTTACATCCATTTACATGATGTTAACCAGACAAAATAAATGAATTTCTGATTCATTATTTATGAATTGTCGTAATGACACAGAATATAAATCGAAGAATACTTCGATATAACAAATAAAAAATCCCTGATAGTCTCAAGAATATAAGCATATACTTTTAGATTGCGGCCATCTATCATGTATTTCTTATGAATAATTGAGCCATTGATAATATTCTTGTTTATTTTATCAGGAATTCAATTTCATCAGTGTAGGTTTCCTACGCCTGTTCCGAGCGGCTCGACTCATCAAACTTTTACGACAGGGCTATACCATACGTATATTGCTCTGGACTTTTATCCAATCGTTCAAAGTATGTAACCATTGATTTGTTCGGTCATTGATTAGACATTTGTGTCAAATGACTGACCAGAAGAGCTAAAGTGGGTTCTCATGTACTGTCTTTTTCTCTGTATAGGCGCTGCCTTATGTATGTTTGCTCATCGCTATGTTGTTCTTTATTTATGCAATTATCGGAATGCAGGTAATGGTGTGCCTCAAAAGCACTGACCAAAATTTTTTACTCATTTTTAATAATTAATTAATTGTTAAATAGATTTAGTCTTAGAAATAATTAGTATTAAGTCTTAGACATAGTTGTCATACATGTGTTTGAATACATTAGAATTGTATACTAATTAGTGGTACGACTATTGACTGCTTCAATAGATTACATTGTAGTTGAACTTCATATCGATGTCGTCTCCATTCGCTCCGAATAGTGATTCTCCACTCTCTTAGAAATTGTCTCTTAATTATTAGACGTTGTTTTGTATCAAATTTGTTATTCATTGGCTTCGGTTGTCATATAATGTGATGTTCCTCTCAATAGATAATAGACTGTGAATTGATGACTGTATTAGACATATAATTATTATCGTTAGTCGTGCGCTATAGTGGTGTCTATCCCTTTACCAGAACTGCCAGACCTCTAACTGTCCTGTAATCCCGTGAATTAGTAATTTAGTGGAAACATTAGGTATTGATTATGAATGCAATTGAAAGATAGCGGTTGTGATACCCATTGGACCGATAATAACCACTGAGAACGCCATAGTGACTGCACCCTACCATTATTAGGTGTCTGTCCACCCCATTGGCCAATGCTGTGTGTAATTATATTTAATTCACTTCTCTCTCACTCTGTCCGTAAAATTGGGTCCAAATCTCTAATCTCTGTGAAACCTCTGACCCCACCGTCCCGTCTAATGTGGTTGACAATAGGTGTTTGGTAATATGGATTTTGAGGCCGAGTCCGAAATCAATCGACACACCAATTTTCGCACTTTCATGCAGTCATTAATATTGTTATTCCGGTGAGTCTTCCCCTCTCTCTCCACCAGAGAGTAGGAAATTCGTAGAACTATTAGAACTGAAATACAAAACATTTGCAAATCAAAACTCGATGTCTTCGGAAACAATTGAATTAAGAATTTGAAAATACAAAGAATTGAAACAAAGATTTGAAATATTGTTTGTATGGCTTTCGATGGCAATCGATATTTCTATGTATTTGTTTCCCACATTTGGTTACTCTTTCTTTGCTGTCAAAAGTCTGTGAAAAGTGTTGTTGTTTTTAGTGATATTTTATTCACACGATTCCAGTATATATTCTGTACTTACTCTTAGCCGTACTTTCGTTGTGTCATATTCTGTACAACAATTGGTTTACTTATAGTATTGTAGTATTGATACAAACAATATAATTGTAGATATGATATGATGTGCTCTTTCGTAGAATATTACTAATTATTAGTGGTGTCTGTAGTTTAATCCCCGGCTATGCCTTGTGTTTAGGTGTTTGGCAATATATCAATTAGTCCTGAGACCAATGCAGACTCTAACTTATCCCGACATAACAATTTTAGAACTTTCATACAAGGATTAATGCTTCTGTTCAGGCAAGTAGTCTATTAGCAACACCATTCGGTTATGGCTTTGCTCACCCCTTCCTAACCCCATCCAAATCACTCTTTATATCCGTTTTTCGTTGCCTTCGTTTTGTTTTGGTTTTTAATACACTTTTTATATAAATGTCTTATCATTTCTGTGAATGCATTTTGCGTTTCTCTCATTACAACGAATGCATTGGAATTTTGTTGGAAATTGCATTTCGTGTTTGCATTTGAGACGTCAACTAATTTATCTTGGTTAAATGGAAATAGATGTGCCACTGGTGAGGCCTGGCAGTCGATTATGCTATCCTGTGTATCAGGAAAGCCGTGTGATGTGAAGACCAACAAAAATCCAGACGATATGTCTCAATCTTGTGGCTCTGACCTGGCTTATTCTTATTTCGTCACATTCATATTTTTCTGCTCATTTCTGGTATATTTGCCACAAATTTGTCATAATTTCCAAAACATTTGAATCAATTAATTTCGATCAGATGTTGAATCTCTTTGTTGCTGTTATTATGGATAACTTTGATTACCTGACCCGCGACTCATCCATTTTGGGAGCACATCATTTGGACGAATATATCAGAGTGTGGGCTGAATATGACCCAAACGCTACCGGTTTTATACATTACTCAGAAATGTATGATATGCTCAGGAATATGGATCCACCCCTTGGTTTCGGTAATAAGTGTCCGTACAGACTGGCCTATAAGGTATGGCATCTATAATCAAATTAACAGTTAATATTCAATACCATAATAATGATGTTTAATTTCAGAAATTGATCCGAATGAACATGCCCATTACTGAAGAAGGAAAGGTCAACTTCACCACAACTCTGTTCGCATTGATTCGAGAGAACTTAAGTATCAAAATGAGACCGGCGGAGGAAATGGACCAGGCTGACAGGGAGCTAAGACATACGCTGACCAAGTTATGGCCACTCCAGGCCAAAAAGATTATCGACAAATTGATTCCAACCCACGAGGGTATGACCTAAGCTTAGGTCCAATCATATTTAACTCTATTACTGTTTCAGAGCTAAAAAACGGTCGGCTGACTGTCGGCAAAATATACGCCGGATTTTTAGTACTTGAAAATTGGAAGACCACTCGCTTCGGACAGATACCAGGAGTCGGCCTCTCTGTAAGTGCAAAACGAGTGAACCATAAAATATTTGCCAAAATGAGTGTCATTTCAATGAAAAAACAATACAATAATTACTTTAAAATAACTCTTTTTCTTCGATTTTCATTCAACAAAAGCCAATATTATTCCTAAGGACTTAAACAGTGATCTTAAACAGTCTACTATTAAACCTACCATGGTGCTTTCTATCGATACATACAAATCCAAACAGGGGCTGATTAGTGTTGGGCTGTCTATACGAGCATTTGTTGTGCTTTAAATATAAATTAATTGATATTTTATCGGTAGAATTGTTAAACGCTTGTGTCTTAACGTTGTGTCTCTGTATTCGATGTATTTTGCAGGAAAAGCAGTCCATTCTTCCTCCAGAAGCGGTAGTGTATAGTCTCTCTCTATATATTCAATTTTGATTCAATTCCGCACTCATCCGCCTTTGACTCCATTTCTCACTCATCATCCAAATAATCAAAACTCAAATCCATTCCTCTCCACAGCAAAGCCTTCTCTCAAATATTTAGCTCGAAACTCATCAGTGTAAACCTGGATAGAGTAATATTAGGCCAAATAGCAAGTGGTTTCACTAATTAATAATGACTCGGTTTTACACTAAAGAGCTTCGAGTGTAGTATTTTTGTTATGAATTTTATTGCCTTTTATATCAAATCCATTCTTCGGTAATGATTTCATCAATTTTTTCCTCAATTTTGAAATTCCATTGAAAACATTATTAGATTATTAAGTCATTGAATACTTCCCCTCATCTCAGCTCAACCTCATTCTCAAACCCACTGCACGTTTCAATAAATTCTAAACTTTTTTAACAAGAGTATTGTAATACAATTGCAATGCTTTTATGGCTATATTTTAAAGCTATAATTGTCTGAATATATCTTTTTGGTGTCTGTGCTCTGATGGGTGTAATGACTGTAATGATTAGTGGTTTGTCTCAGTCTCTATCTGTTCACCAATTGATATCTCAAATGATTTTTAGTATTAGTTTTACTCAAAATCTTAGCAATTAATTGATATTATGTTTGCTATACATTAAAATGCATTTTCAATTGTATTAGCATGCTTAAATTGTTGTCAATATAACCTTTCTTCAAATAGTTGTTGTAAATTAATTGTATTATTAGTATAGTTGTGCGTAAATCTGTTTCTCCATAGTTTACGCCTGCTTGGCCAATAGTTCATATTAGTTGATAGCTCATTTAGTTGAAATGGCTAAAACCTAGCTGGCTAAAAAGTAGTAGGGTCATCAACAGTCGAATGAAACATTTTTGCCCACAATTATACAAATTTTGAAATTAATGGAAAAGTTTTCATAATTTTTCATCACTTGATTTATAAAACATTTATTTGATTCAACCGATTGATAGCACTTTGAATTGATTTTTGAAAAATGTTAAAAGAGTTAAATAATGAGCAAAATTATAGTTTTAATTCCGATCTAAACAATGTCATTTAAAATGAATCTAAAACAAAGACTTACTCATAGTCCTAGTACATTTTTGCTCCACTGCACAGAATTTCTTCAATTAAATCACTTGTAATGTGTTTTTACTACAAAACAATTTGAAAGTCACCTAAACTTCTATTCTTCACTAAAACACGTTTGGCGTTCAAATGCACACAAAATATTGTACTCTTTTTAAGACAAACATATTCTCAAAATTATGATTAATTTTCTTTGAATTCATTGCAAAAGACTTGTTGTGAACATAAATAGCAGTCTTTGAATCTGTTTTGAAATATTATACTAATTCGCATTCAATAGCGGCCCTCACTATTGCAACGGCTAATGGGCGCCGTCCGGAATCCCAATAAGCCGGCAGATGAGCAAAACTTTGCCGAAATGGCGTCTCTAATCAACAATCGCAAAGAGTCGCTCAAGGATTCAATTCATAGGTATGACTACATGACTGACGATTCACTTGAACTCATTCTTGACATCTATTTCAGTGATTTCGGAGATTCTGAAAAAGAGCGCCAAAGAGAGCGAAGTATGAGTTTTATGAGAAGACGCGGAAGCAATCGGAGGCGAAGAAGAGATAAGAGATTTTCAATAACAAACAGCACTGCATATGAGCCCCGAGGCTCTCAGGTCTGACCATTGCTGTCCAATAGAAACAAAGTCTATTCAGTACAGAATGCATGTGCAGTAGTGGTCCAGTCGGTAATTGATGTGATTTGTCATAACTATTGGTATTATCTATTGAATGGCTTCGGTATTACTCTCAGTATAACATAAGTGCACAATAAATTGTGTCGGATTATTGCCGGGGAAGAAATGCATTTCAGAAAGTCTTCAGTAAATCGTAATCAACTCGTAGTGGAAGTCATAGACCAATGTTTTGTATATCAATAATAATGTGTATATCCTATAAAATATGTATTATTTTTCATAGTTTTAGACTCCAATGAATTGTTGTAATACTAGTCGTAGTCTTAAACTCTTCTCATTCTTTCTTTTTAGTGATTATTGTGTTTCTAAACATTTGTGTAATACTTAATCCCTGTCCCGGAAATGGGAACAAATTGTAAGTCAGATGTCATGAATCCCATTATCGAAAGCAACGAATTGAGCCCAAAATGTTAGGAATCTCCGACTCATTTGAAGAAAAGTATTACAGAAATGTTAATTAGTTTTAGTCATTAATTAACAAAACTGTAGAGCACTGCCAATCAGGCAATACATGTCTTACCAACAGAGCGACTGTCAATTGTCTTATGTTCTTATCGTATGTGATGTCGATATTTGCTTATTGTATAAGTAGTTTGTAATTAACTTTTATGTTTTAGTGCGTAATTGTTTTGATTCAAATTTACCTTTTTCATTTTTATAAGGATTTTGAATTAGTGGCAATTAGAAGACCAGACGCTAATACTAGTGCTGAGACAAGTGTTATGCACAATATTAGAAGTTCAGATGTGAGTGATTTGTATCCATCAAAAACTTCAATACTGTGCCGTCACTGAGATAGAGACAAACCCCTTATGTGTGTTGTCTTAAGAGCTACTCATTTGTGTCTTAACTCCCGATTCTCTTAATGTCTTTCTCTTTCCAAACAATCCATACATTTATTGGACATAACTTTTCCTTAAACTCTATTCAAGTGATAAATAGTTTGCATTTGAAAACTAGTGGCGAATGTCTTAATTGAATGCCAACTCCGATACCAATACCTCTCAGACTGCAGTTCATTGAATTCTAGTGCACATCATTCGTGATTCAATTCGCACTCATTTTCACACTTCTGGCCAATCATTTCTTCAATGATTTAGTCCATTATCTCATTATTCATTTGATTTCTAAAACCCATGCAATCCATTGCTCTGTTATTCAGGATCAGCCTGTGGTGACAGCTTTGGCACAATTATCCACTCACCTGCACCCCGAGCATCACCAACCGCATGGTGGGTCATTCCGGCGCCGCTCACGATCCCGATCTCGATCACCATCTGTCTCGTATCAAAATCGTCAAACATCACCCAATCGAGCCAGAGGTCGTTCCCCCACTCCCATTGGTCGCTCCACATCACCACAAAAAGGAGACGGATTCGCAGAAACGGTCAATGATATCGTTGATTATGTTAAATATGAAACATCAAGAAAAGGAAGGGCTCGGGGTATGGGTTGTATGACATTCACAACAAATATTTAATTGAATTATAATTTAATTAATTGTTTCTCTAATTTGTAGCCAAACTGCGAGCAGACGATTGGTTCGGTTCTCCCACTTTGGGTCGAAGCCCGAGCAGACACGGGAGTAAAAAGAGTCACCACAGACCGTGGACAGGACCGGGTGGAGAACAGGAACGGTCTCGAAGCGCGTCACCCGATTACAGAACAGCGGGGCTGACACTGGAGTCGCGTTCGCGCAGTCCGTCTCCTCGTAGAACAGACGGTAATTCGTCCGAATACTACGGCACTACACAACTGGAGCAGAGATCGCGCAGTCCGTCGCCATCATCGGCGCACTCATTGCCTGTGCAACGGAGGCGACCGGGGGCCGGCAGATCAGGTAAACGCCGACTTCTGCCACACACACCAAATAAGCCGTCATTTCTACGCTTAACCGTACAATCAGTAGAAAATATAAACTTTCCATTAGTGTCACACTCGCCCACAATACCGAACCGATCGCCCGCTAACATCAACTTTCCAAAGTTGAACGCCTCGCCCACACACTTCACGAAGCAGAATCCCCCGCCGCAGAACTGGACGGTTACTGCTGGCAACGGGCTGTCCACTCTGTTAGCACCGTTGAGGGCCATCGGCAGAGCCAATAGCAGCTCCTGTCTTATCGCTAAGCGCAGCGGCGGTGGTGTCGCTCGAGAGTTACCACATCCGCCAATTATGGCGCCTACGCCTCATATGCCTTATAGTCAGAGTATGGGCGCCGCCGCCCCTTCCTCTTTGCACACATGGAAAGAGGAGGCACCCATAAGTTTCGAGGCGGCCAACGCTCCCGCTTTAGCTCTGATTACCTCCACATGTGATAACCGGTCGAGAGTTTTGCCGCTAATGACGAATGGCTTCAAATTCATGTCAAACGTTAAGACCAAACGCACTGATAGGCCTCTGCTGGTCAACCAGACCGGCAACACCACCACAACCATGAGAACCCGTTCCGCTGGCGGTCATCGGCCACAACCCACACCACAACAACAACGACCCAACTCTAGTCTAACTATGGAAACAATGGCCGACACACAACATATGGACACCGATGACGACGACGACACCGATTGGTGTTAACGTCAATGAAATTTAGTCTTATTTGCAATTAAATTGTTTTTTATATCAAATAATTAATATTTCAATTGATTTTTAAAATTAAGTCAACATTTTTTTCACTGAATTTTTTTCAAGAATTTATTACAGAATTTATATGAGAAAAGAGTTTTTCCCAAACGAAACAAAAACCCTTTTTATCAGAAGAACTCTATTCGACTGACTTTTATCTAATGATAAATAACTTATTAATTAAATAATAATTATTAACAAAATAATTGATTAATATTTTAATCAAAGCCTTACGATTAAACATTAATTCAATTGATTTGTAAATATTTGATAGATATTTATCGTTTAAATACATATTATTTGTAAGTTATTTCCATTGCAGCTAAAAATCTGTTAATTTTCAATATATCTATAAATATGTATAAAATTATTAATCAATTAATTGCACCAAAAGTTTAGGCAAAGCGTCGTTTTCGGCGCTTACTATGTATTAAATATATATAAATATTAATACAATTTAAATGTATTTATAAATTGATTTTTACTATAAATATATAACTAATTGTTTTCATAACTAATATATTATAAAATAATTATTGTTTGTAATTATGGTTAGAATTATATTCAACTGTTAAACAGATCAGTGGTTCGCAAGTGATTCACATAATTGTATAAAATTTGAACTCATATTCACTGTATGTTTGAGACAACTCTTGATATTCTCGACTCCTATTCCTTATTATAAATGTCTTTAAACGCTGTGATAATCAAATTGTTAACCAAATTATTGATCCAATTATTTATGACAAACATTGAAATCAATGTTAAAATCCAAATAAAACAACAATTTGAGGATAATTGTAATCAAATTATTAACTCCTCTCTCCTCTCAGAAGTGCCAAGGATTAATACTTAATGTAATCATGGTGACTAGGCAGTGACTAGGCCCCAGTCTCATTAACATGGAACTCAATTGATAGGAGGGCTAAACTACCTGTCTCATACTCACACTGTCTTATTGTGCAAATATCCCACATATACACTTCGTTATCTTTCAAGTGAGCTTTACTAGAAGGGTCTTATGTAAATTTGAAACCATTTAATTATTTCCCTTTTACTACCCATCACATTAAACTGCATGCAAGTTCAATTTTCTACCTTACATTAATGTAGTTGAATGAGCCTTTTTGTATTTACATGTCTAAAGTGACGTCACATGCAGATGAGTGGTTCATGCTAAATATTACTTTGATGTAAGGTAGAAAATTGAACTTGTATTCAGTTTAGTGTAATGTGTAGTAAAAGGGAAACAATTTATTGGTTTCAAGTTTTCGTAAAGACATTCTTCAGAGGTATAGAATCTACTGGTTAGTTCACGCCATCCCACCCTGTGGCGGCCCTTCATTGGAAAACGTAAAGCAAGCAAATAATTCCCCTT
>JAQIWF010001811.1:0-10723 GCA_034694965.1 Ceratozetes gracilis
CTCTGACTCTCTCTCTCTCTCTCTCTCTCTCTCTCTCTCTCTCTCTCTCTCTGTCTCTTTCTCCAGATTATAATTATTAAATGGTGGTAAGAGGACAGATGTCCTGATCAAATGACAATAAAATGAGCTAGTTAAAAATAATCTTATGATAGATAATGTTGGAGGAAAGCATCTGCTGGTCTCCACTTAATTATACGCAAAGAATTCTTCACTACTTTGACTCAAATTGTGAAGAAGGCAGCGGTTCGTAGAGGAGGAACAGGCAGTGATTACCACAAACATTAATTAGAAACAAAAGGCAAATTAGGGAAGCTGCCCTTGCTTATACGAGTAAATAAACACAATTTGGTGTAAATATTGAGAGCCTTGTATTCAGCTGTTGGTAACAAATGTCGAAAATGTCTCAACTCTTGTAAGCGGAAGGAATAAAAAGTTTAAACTTATTGCCAGATATATGGGATGAGACAAAACCTCTCCCTCTGCCCAAAAAGTGCACAAAACACCTCACTTTGCCGGACATTTTTTTGACAACTTGCTCATTTGAGACCGAACACTAAAATCGATTTAAACCGAAGATATTGATCAAAAATGGTAACTTTCAATTATGAGCAGGGCCAAATAACGGTCGATTGAAATTTGATATAACTTTAAAAGTGGACATACCGTCAGTTGAGAGAGGATTGCACTGATGTTGTCTTATGGAGAGTCCGGTGAAGTGACAGTTGAAAAAAGTCCACAAACACAACAAGAAGTATCTCATTTTGTGGGCTAATATGTGATCGATTAATACCCCGATCAAAGTTTTAAGTCCTTAAAAGAGCGTCAAATTAAGTCTATTTCCTGATGTGGTCTCCGATAACATTTCAAATCAATTTCAACAAACTTTTCCTTAAACTGAGTAAACAAATAACTCTTTCAACTCTTTGATGACAAATAGAAAGTTTAAATTTGATATCATTTAAAAAATGAACGGAATATAAGTCTTAGGCTCTCATCAAAGACTCACAGAATAGTGGGACAGAGGAGAGGCAGTCCACAAGATTCCCACCGCTCACAGCTTTGGTTGAGTCGACGCATACACTCACTGCCAAAAACAAGTGATTCACTCACATGAGTTCAAGTTACCTTGTGGCATCTACCGTCTCACACACAAATTAATCCTAGAATACCATGGTAAATCTTGCTGATCATTATTCTAGAATATTGTAAAAATGTTGAAAATATTTTAATAAATATCTAGAATTTTTTTACTCTAGTACATTTAAAGATACATTTTGTGATTAGTCGCACCAACTTTTGTTTACTGTTGTGAATGAGACAATAAGACTCGTTTATCATTGGGATGACCAAGGGGGGTCCAACCAAGTTTTGGGAAATAACATTTATAAAGTTTGTTATTTAAGTCAACTTGATTTTAATACAATTTCTATAAATAATCCAAAGAAATATCCTAGAATTGTGCATGATTATTCAATAATATTCACCCAAGGAGTTGAGAACTTACCGGCTAACTTTAATTTGATAAAACATTTGGATTTGATTTGACATTTGACTTATTTTAATATCGCCTTTAGTTGAGTTTTGATTAAATTAAGAAAGTAAGTCATATTTAAACAATTAACTATCAACTTTATTGATTTAGGAATGCTGATTCCCTATGAGAAGGACCTGGCAGTTGAAATATGCTGTGCAGACAAACAACATATCGAGTAACTGTTATCTCAGTCTTTGGTAAAACTTATTTCGTGTTATATTTTTCTCATATTTTGTTTTTGCGATTCTATGTCTGTTTAGACTGTTGTGAGAATCGATAGACCACTGATTGGAAAGGATGGCAGTGCAGAGCAAACAGAGTGGGCCAACATAATAATGGAGCCCTATATTAGTTATAGTTTTAGCGTATGTCAGTATTCTGTCATTTAAAGAGGGGACGGGAGTCGTGTGCAGACAAATCATTTGTGCGATTAGTTTATTGACAATTCGGTTCCTATTCTTTCACTAATGAAGACTCTGTTGTTCTTCCCTTTAATTCTCAGTATTAATAATGTGAACCTAAAGTCAGACATAATTCAGAACTTTTCTAATGAGAATGTTTTTCCTCTCAGTTATCCATGTATTCAATAATTGTTAATCTCAACGATGAGAGGCCTTTCCCTAAACCAAACTTTTACAGAAATGGGAGATTGAGGGGAGGCTTACATTAGGGCTACATTAGGATAAAAAGAGCATTCCTACAGCAAGAGTGAGAATGTGAAGGCGTAAGGGACTCTTAGTCTTGCTTGAACAGTTCTAAGTGTCCCTCCCACTCTCATCTCCGTAAATTATAATTAAACCTAAGTAAAAGTTCTGATCAAGTTGATTTAAGTAAAAAATAGATTATATAGTGATTTAATCCAAGATTAAAAAGCACATCCTCTCAATTCGAATTTAATTATTGAAAAATTGTAAGATTGTTGAACAAATTGGCATCTCCTCTGAAGTACCTTATACAATTTATTGTCGACCTTTTGTATCCATAATCTAAAATGAGACCCCCTGGGTTTTGAACCCCTTAGCCATTCCTGTTTTAAAATATATGTTGAGTTCAGTGGTTCACATGAGAATATTGGCAGAGAGTGAGTAAAACAAATGCATGATAGGAATGAGTGATAGGAAGTACACCATTTTTGTGTTAAGATCAAATCATAATAAAAGGACTCAAAATAGTATTCAATTATTTAGGATTCAATGGTTTGCCGACAAATAGCAAACAACTATTAAAATCATTAAAATTTTATTTTTCTATTCAATTGAGAGCAGGGATCGTCAGGTTAGCACATGTATGTGGGCTTATTTGTGCAAGTTGTTATTCATTTTAAGTTGAATTAGCTGTTTAATTTTTAATTTTAATTGTGTAATTGTCAATAATTACACAAAGAACTTATAAAAGTAACATGGTAAAACTACTAATATAGAACTTTGAAATGACCCACCTTGGTGATATAAGAAAGTTATGAAATTGTTATATTTTGTCCAAAACATAATGAAAGAAATGAAAAAAGAAAGTAATATAATGTTTGCCTACAAAAAGGTATAATCGCCTAAAGCTATGAAACGGTTGCCTCAGAAAAGTATAGCATTAATTAATTGAAAGTAAAAAATGTTTTGTTAAGACCTTTTCAAGTGAGAGAACCGCCTGTTCTTTGACTTTCTCTCTCAAAAAGATGTCCCGAAGAAGAATAAAAGCAAAAATGAATTAAGAGTGATATGAGACAAGTGTTTGAGGTTTTATGGACATTCAATTGAGTTGAAGTGATTTCTAAAGACTGATGGAAGAAAAAATTGTTTTGCTTATTATTCACTCGTTTAAACAGCACTTCATATAGCAATCAGCCCAGGGATGAACAAGGGGGTTAGATCAAATCCACTCTAAATTGGAAATATTTTCATTTATGTGCCCTTCAATAGTCCAAAAATATTAGTATAAAGCACTTTTTAGGGGGGGGGGTCTAAAGTATTTGTGGGTGAATCAGAGGAGTTTTGGGAGTGGGGGTCCCAAAATTGAAAAATTGAAAATTATCCGAAAAGTAGAAAATCCAATTTTAGAAAGTGCAGGCGTTAGAAATATTACTCCCTTGATCTCTCCTAGAAAACTCGTCCCCTTCAGCATCCCTGCAATCAGCCCATGGCTTTGATTAGGCTTTTGAGCACTAGTTCTACACTTTGAAGACGAGTGTAAATCGAAAAAAATGAAATGAGATTTTCTTTTCTCTTTTTTGCACCTCTTATGAGGACCTCATAAATAATAATTGAAAGTCAATCAAAAGTGAATTTTTTCTCATTCTCTCAAATCAAGTGAGAAATTAATGTCTGAAAGCAGTCTTGAGAGCACACATATTAGGCACCAAATGCAGTGAAATTCATGATTAGCTTAATATTAGATCATATTTGTTGAAATCAGGTTTGACTGTATTCCATAACCGACAGAATCCGTTGTTTTAATCTATTTTTTGTATAATTTAAAAGTAATTGACTTCAAAATCATTTTTGATTAGCTCTCAAAATATCGCAATTTTATATCGAAAATATGCCACAAATTTCCTCTAAAAATCGATTTCCTTTCTTAGAATTGTTTATAAATTATATATAAATCTAAAAATACAACAGATATTATCTTGTTCCAAAAATTTCAAGCAATATATTACTGGTAAAACATTAACCTTTTATTAGAGATTTGGTGAAAACAAAGCCTAAACACACTTTACATGTAATTATTGGCAAAAGTATTGCGATAGTGATTTGCAATTCAAAGTGAACATGCTAATTTTGTGATGGGATGCGGATAGTAGATGATAATTATTAATATTAATCTATTAACAAGTGTAGGCCTGTGGCCAACCTGTCATCAGCTGTCAATACATTGCATTTTGTATCAAATCAACAAATAATAGCATTTGTTGGCCGACACACTCTTCGTCTGAAAATAGTGCAAATGTTGGCTCAAACTCTTATGTTATTACATATTTTGTTATGAGTAACAATAAAATACAGGCCTTTCTTACCCGCTCTCACTATTCAATTGAGAAGAGAGAGTCCGAATTGCAATGCGAGGACTGGAAGGCATTCTTCTGTCAAAATAAGTTTGCATTAAAAGTGAAAATGTAATGAATAGCTGTCGATGTTTTCATTCCATTTTCTCTTTCCTATCATTACATGGCTCTCCTCCGGGCCTACAGTTTGTCAGATAATAGTCCACTCAATAGATTTCAATCCATTGATATGTATTTTACAGTGAAATTTGATTTGTCTTCATGATCATTTTCATAATGCTTTTAGTCATCCTTGTTCTAAAGGGACAAAACATTCCTTAAATATGCCTCAAATATTCAAAATAAGTTCCCTTAGAATAGGATTTTGTAAAATGATGTTCTTCTCAAAAAATAATTGATTCCATATGTATTGAAGGGCCAATAACACCAATAACAGCATACTATGGTGAGTCTAGCCTACCGGCCCTCATGTAGTGCCTATTTCCTAATGCATATCTAATGTGTTCATTGAAAGGGCGAAAATGCATTAGAATTCTATTAAAATCACTTGTTTTGAGGCATTCATTGAATTTTTTGTGAATAACATTTGAACAAAGGAGAGAAGGCATGGATAGGACTCATATGATATGACCATATCTTTGAAAGTTCACATTCAGTGTCAGAAAAGTGGCGCAGATGTTTGAAAGATGTTTGAGGTATGAGCCTTAAAAGACACTCTCCTTTTACACCATTTCACCAGTTTTTGCATCACAAAAGCTATACTTCTTTTCCAAGGGAACAGTCTTTCGGTCCAAAGAAACGATATTCAAATGTGAGACACTTTTTTCATTCAAAATTATCAACGCTTCGGATGCAGTGAATAATTTCAGTGAATAAATAAATTGTATTTTTTAGACCCAATGGAAAGTAATGTCTATAAAAAAATCTTTTGTAAAAACTCTAAAAGTGAGGAAAATTTGTCTCCGAATAGTCTTTGAGAATATTTTCTGAAAAAGCAAATTATAAACCAAATAACGAATAGATTTCTAATCCAAACATTTCTTTGAAAAACTTTGTATTTATATCGAATTAAAATCTAATTCAAAACATATATAATTGGATTTTTTAGCAAAAATTATAACCTATCAGAAAATTATTGATAAAAACTGTGATTTGAAGGGCCAGACAAACGCAAAAAGTACTGAAGACGGGCTAATATACTATTATTGTTAGGCCGAGGCGTGTCAGAAGCCAAGAGCACATTCGGCGGCAATTACTCCAGCAGTGAATAGCAAAATATGCGACCGCTATCTATCTCATTTTGGAGAGCATTTTAGCCCCGGGCTGTTCAGAAATTTAGGCTCAAAAACACTTTTTGTAGTACTACTGAACCAGTAGTTGAATACTTCAGAAGCGGAGAGAAAATTGCTTTTTATCGATGGATATGTAGTCTAAAAATGAGTGATTATTTGCTCTGATAGACAGTCACCGCAAGAATACAGTCGAAGCACTTGTATTGCATTTAACAGAAGTAAATAAGAAAATCTCCACATTTATCGACAAGAAATACGAATCGTTTGATTTTGCAATTTTGCACAAATAAATCCCGGGTCTAATGCAATGTCAAAGTTAAGTGAAAGATGAACACAAATGATTGGAGAAGGAGTTCATGTGAAAACCGCATCAATAACCTTGTGCGCGCAAAATTAATTGCTTGCTTAGACTCATTTTTGATCTAATTATTATTTTTTTGAGAAATAATTAATGACATAATAATCGAAAACAAGAATTTCTGTACAATTTTTCTGATAATTAGATAATCAATCAATAAATTTGAGTCACGATTCTTGTGGTTAATATTTTCATTTATTTTATCCTTAATTTATGGTTTTGACTGATTTAATGGCAAAAACTAATTCATTTCAAGCGAGGCTAAAGTTAGAAATGTCTAGGTTATGTTACACTCAGTAATTATATCTTTATATGTAGACTTTGATACCTTGATTATTTTGTTTATAATTCAAACTTTGAATCAATGCAAAAAATAATAGACGACATAAAAAAGTAAAATTCATTTATTAAATGAACATGATCATTGTTTTAAAAATGTATGGCGCATTTGGGAACAATACTTTTGATGGTACTCGAGTGGACTTTTAAAAATATCATCTAGAACAAATGTTACACTCATTAGAATAATTAAATAGCAATTAGTATATCTATATATTTGATTAATACAAGTGAGACAAGAATTTTCATCATTCATGAGAGGAGAGAGAAATTAGCAAAAAATAACTATTATTTATGACACCTTTCAGACCAAAAAGGGAGAAAAATTGATATTTTTATGACAATAATAAACGATTTATGACACAAATGAATGTATGGTTTGAACAACAAATGAGTTTAATGTTTGGACAAAAAGAATTGTAATTTTGTGTAAAATTAATGCAATCATAAAATTGGGAATAAATGAACAAAATTTTAATATTCATACAAATGTTTCTAATATTAGCGCAAATTTATTCAAAATATTGTGTAGTTTTACTGTTAATGGCTTTTTGCAAAGTAATAAAAAATTAACTCTCGATATGATGTTAGGGCAGTCCAGTCGACAGTTTAGTGATTTTCATTACATACCATCAAAATTTAATATCATTTTAGGCTAACATTAGGGGTTTGGTCAGACATCAGACTCACAATAAATGGATTGTTTTTGGTCCGCATCGGCAGCCATGCGGTAGATTTGAATGACAGCACAGGAGGACAGCTATGCCCAGACATGAACCCAATGAATATTTGCCACAAAACTCATTAATTTCACCATACAAGTTTCAGCCACTTTAATCAATTTGACATGAGACTAAGTTTACACATCAAGCTTACTAATTATTCTTACAAATACCAAGAATATAATAAATGTTTTTGAAAAAGTTTTAAATTCAATTAGGAAAAGTTGTACTACTAATAAATTATCTTGTTCATTATAAAAAACACAAACTGTATTTCAATTGTGTACCCTGTTTTATTTATTGTCTATATAGAATAATAGTTTTAAATTTAAATAATGTGCCTGGACATTATTTCTAACTATCGTGTCATGTATTTCAGAAATATTTGCCAATAGATGTCGGACTCATTTATCTTAGAAATTCCGTTGAAATCCAGTTAACAATTTTCTTACAAGTCTTGGGTTTTGATTATTTTAATAATTTGGTGATTTGACAGACATGTAAACTGGTGTCTAAAATAAGTTGCATGCTCACTTAATCTCCTCAAAACATATGATAAACACATGCTTTAATCGGACGGAATGTTGATTTTCAAATTCATGAGATAAGTCTCGAAAAAATACTAGAAGTATAGCACAATGTTATAGAGGCTAAGCAGGGTTCGTATAAGAGGAGTACAATAAACTACCCTCACCTTTACATCCAGCTATGTTTTTAGCAATCAAATTGGATAAACACTTGATTTTAAATACTGTTTCTCTTTATTTTAAGCTAAAATCAAAGATTTGGATCCTTTTTATTAAAATTTTGAAATCCTCTAATCTATTATGGAATTTATCCAGAATATCCCAGAAAAAGTTGAACAAATTCTTGGAGATATTGACTAATGTTCTCTCAAAGGACGCATTTTATTGATGTGAAACTTGAAAGAGCATAGACAAAGATAAAATAACTACCATATTTATCATATGCAATTTCTACTTTGGTGATCTAAAATTATACCCAGTAGATTTATGTGAGAGTAAGTGCGAATTTGACTGGATAATATATGGTTTATATAAATGCTGTGGATTTATAATATGGACGTAAAAATTTATGAAGCACCAAGTTTGTCCTATTGGGTGGTAATTATGTTTATCGTCTATCATAATATTGAAACCTCTGCCGTAAATCTCATTTCATTTCTCTTTTATAGCTCTAATCCAATAAAATCTGTAAACTTTTAAAGCAATAAAACGAAACGATTTTAATTTAATAAATATCAGGTGTAGTTCATTGGCTGAGTACAAACTTGCTCCTCTCAGCTTGACTGTGGAGATGTCTGTCAAAAGAATTGACGCTTTGAATATCGAGTTTTTCAATCTTGGTTTCAAAATCAAATGCTAGATATTCATGTAAATCTCATATTATAATTATCTCAGTTCTCATGTTTGATGACTTGACATCAAATTGATGCATGAGATCACCTTATCATAAGTTTATGCAGGGTAGATTGAAGGTTAGATAAGGTGGCACATTTATATTTGGAGGGTAATTTAAATTATAAATAGATTCCAAAATTCTTTGAGAATATTTAATACTACCCTGGTGATGCCCTATCCCTGGTAAGACATTAAAAGTTTTAAATCCGGAGCTCTGAATATGAAAAATGTGTGGCTTTTGTTCCGTCGACTACTTGTCGTGATTTAATGAACGCATTTTCACTAATTTATGAAAAAATAAACTTAATGTTTATGTTGTCATGAATTTCATTATATATGTGTTTATCACTTGAATTGTGGTCTAATTTAATGTTGTGATAAACACCGGTTTTATTCACCTGTCGTTACGCCGAATGAGCCAACGGTTAGTCTAATGCTGGGCTCAGTTATGCTCTCAATTTATTTGATTTTAGATACTTTTTTATGTGACTTTTCAAACATTTGATTTACGCCCGGATTATATCAAAAAAAAAATCTTTGGTCTGACTTTTGAGAAATATATTCATAAAAGGGGTCAAAAGTAAACCATATTTTATTCACAAAACATTTTTTTATGCAAACATTAATTCAATTTAAAGCAGGCAATGGTCAAGGGGTTGGACAAACTCAGGCTGTCCTCAGGTTATATGCAATCAAAGCAATAAAATCGCGTCTTTAATTGGGAGCACAGCTTGTCTTTTTTAATGCAGTGCCAAAAAAAGGGTAATTTCAATTTTGTTAATTGAAGACAACCTTGATGGCAGTTAAAGTTTGCTTCAGTTTTATTAAATGGTTTAAAGTTAAAACTATAAATCTGAGTAGATAGTTTTGTTGAGAGTAGACAGGTGATAATTTTAATGGCTATTTGCCTCACAATTTCCATATATTGAGTGCTATGAGAGGCAATTACCATCATTTTTGCGTTAATGGGCCAGGTTTAAATTTTGTTTCAATTAAAGTTTGGGAATTAAGTTGTGGTTGAAATTGATTTTTCAATTGAAGACAAAATATTTGCATAAAATCAATGCAAAGCAAATGGTTTGCAAAAAAATAACAGAATATGACTGTTAGTACTCTATATGTTATTATAATTCATTGGTTGGAAAACATAAAACTCAATGTTTTTGTGAATTACTGCTTATATGATATGTTTTTCAAACTCTAATGATATTCAAAAAGCTCTGAATATACTTATTATGTGTTTTCCCACCAGAATATCAATAATCTATTTATGCAAATAAGGCATAACTTTTATTACGCAAAATTCCATTCAATACTCATTGCATTTCACATAACTAGCAAACAATTCTGATTAGAAAAATAATGCTCCTGCTCTATTGATTGAAACTGTGCCTAACCAATGCTGGTTTTTTCCTTTATCCCTGTCCTCACATCCAATATTGTACTCTCACAAGACATAAGTAAACAGTGTGTAAATGAATATTTGCAGTTTGTGTTACACACACTATAATTCACTAATAATATGCACCCCCGACATGACTACCGGTGCTCTGACTTAACTACCGATGCTCATAATATAAGGACAAAGAATGTGATTTCTCTTATAAACCGATCGATAGGACTCTTCATTGAACATTAGAGACGGAAACCTTTGAATTTGGTTGACTGGATGTTCAAGTTTTAAGTGTTTTTGTTCGCAAAGCACAATAAAAAGCAATCTAGATCAAATAAAGAATATATTTGAAGTTATGATTCATATTCTCGAAGTGTAATGAATTTGATGGCAGATATTTCCTTTAATTAATGAATAGAATTTTGCCATTTGCTAGTTTATGACTTATACATGGGCTATTAAAAGGGTACCTGAGCTCCAATGCCGTAGTCATGACATATGAAAAATGTGCTAAAGATTCGCAATAATCAAAATATAGTAAAAATGTTTCATTAGAATAATGAACAGAATATAAAGCGGAGGAAAATATGAATTATTTATTCGAAGCAATAATAATAATTAGACTCAATTGAAAGTCTCTCACAATTCAAAAGTAGTGTAACTTTTGTG
>JAQIWF010001812.1:0-10719 GCA_034694965.1 Ceratozetes gracilis
GTGCAGCAAAAATCACTCTCTTAAACCGAAATTCTCTTAAATACGAGGCACTAAACCGAGATTAAACTGTATATATAATGAAAGCCAACACTAAATGACAACAAAATAATTATATTTTGATTTAATTTTGTTAACAGTTTGTGAATAAATGGCCGACTCTTCTGTCAGAAGAGCAGAGTTGGAGAAAAAGAGGGCAAAACTGCAACAACTGAAGGAAGATAAGGAAAGACGGAATCGCGAGAGAATCAGCAAAGAGACCAATGAAAGGGATGGACAAAGAAGTGCTAAAGACTTGGAGGAAGTGGACAATATTCTCAAATCTGTGGGAATATTCGCCCCTCAAAATGGTAATCATTTTAAACATTTTAATATCCAATTGATTTACACATTAAATCGATTGACAGATAACTCGATGTCGAGTTCCGTATTGAGTTCGGTGTCCTCTGACCCGAGTCTACGTAATGTGACAGATGGGGGTCAGTCCTCAGCCCCCACTTTAGTGGTGGAGAAGAAGAGCTTTTCAATCGTGAATTTACAGCAGACATCGATTGCCCCCAAAGAGAGCGTTACGTATGAAAAGCAGACCCAAACCATAGGACAGACCAACGATAGAGGAGGTATTCATAACTGTGGACTAACTGTGCGTTTAATTGACTAAATTTGTGTCCATTTCTTCGTAATCCTATTCCTATTACTCTACTAATGACTGAAAGCATCGTTTGATTCTCCGTTTGGAAATCAAAAGTCAAAAAAAGGTTTTAGTCCTCCCTTTCACTCATTCTTATATTTTTGGCATAAATTGATACAAAATATTGATTGAATTTTTGATTTTGATTTGATAGGCGGTCCTCTCGATTACTACGGTATGTAGTCTTTTGTTTGTAATATATAAGTCATAACTCATTGCAATCCAATCGCTTTCCTTCCAAACCTCTAAATTCACAAATCATTAGTAAATTGTTAGCAAATAAAGCAATTAATGACTGAATGGCCACTAATTTCACTCTCTTTCCAAACCTAACCTCACATCGAAAGTGATTCATTGGGACGAAGGTATGAAAGCCTTTGATTTTCAGATACCAAACCTCAGACCAAAAATTTTTGTAAATTAATAGTAATTGAAATGTTGTTCCAATAGTCCCATACTTTTTACAATATTTTCTTTTTCTCCGTTCGAATCAATTTTCGTGATTAAAAAAAGATAATTTTCATGTCTTAGAATGGGATGACGAGTTCCAAGGTATGTGATATTCGATCACTCATTCGGTTCTCTTTTTTGGACTAAAAGCATGTTTTGCACTCTTTTTCTCCTTTTGTTCCGAATTATTAGTGATTATTAGATATCGGGAACTAATCTTTAATTAATTGTATGGAAGGAAGCGTTTTGTCGTTGTTTTCATTCAGTCTTTATTTGTATCATAACTTCAATAACTCTTTTTTTATTTAGTTCTCACTTATGATGACATTCCGGGCGAAGAAGAGGGCGAGTCCTCCATCTTTGGAACTCCTCCGCAATCATATAACAAGTCTTCCAATCAGACAAATCTACCCCATGTCGGGCCCGTAAGACCCGCACAGACTGAACAGGAAGTGGTAAAAGAAGAGATTAAGAAACCCATTAAAAGGGAGTTTAGTGAAGAGGAGAAGCGACACATTATGATGAGTGAAGACTTTAAGAAGTTTATCGATCGGGCCGTTAGAATCACCGAAAGAGCCCTCTATTATGACGAACCAAACGATATATTTGTTGATTATTCCGGGGCTCGAGAACAGAGGGAAAGGTATTTATCAATAATTGCTTTATTCTTAGTTTTTCATTAAAAATCTTATATAAAAGTGAGGACAAGAGTGGGAATCGATTGTCATTCAATCGATGTTTTTATGACGAGCGGTGGTGTAGGAACAGAACAATCACTTCATTTGATTGGTCCACTCAATACCCGGAGCTTTTGGTAGCGTCTTATAACAATAACGAGGATAACCCCAATGAACCCGACGGCGTCTGTTTGGTTTGGAATATGAAATTCAAAAAATCGAGTCCGGAGTATATATTTCACTGTCAGTCCCCAGTGATGTCCACCTGTTTTGCTAAATTCCATCCAAACCTTATACTCGGCGGTACATATTCGGGACAAATAGTTTTGTGGGACAACCGCTCTAATAAGCGCACACCTGTGCAGAGGAGTCCGTTGTCAGCGTCAGCGCACACCCATCCGGTGTACTGCATACAAGTGGTGGGAACTCCTAATTCGCATAACGTTATCAGTGTTTCAACGGACGGAAAGCTGTGTTCGTGGAGTTTAGATATGTTATCCCAACCCCAGGACACTATGGAATTGAGTCAACAGAAACAGTCGAGACCTGTGGCCGTGTCGTCGATGTCCTTCCCTTTAGGCGATTATAATAACTTCATAATTGGTAGCGAAGAGGGATCGGTATATACAGCCTGTCGTCACGGCACTAAAGCAGGAATTCTCGATGTCTTTGAGGGACATCAGGGACCCGTCACAAGTGTGGACTGTCATTCAGCCCACACTCAGATAGACTTCTCTCATCTATTCCTAACCTCTTCTTTTGATTGGACTTTAAAGTTGTGGTCAACAAAAGAGAGTAAACCCTTGTATTCGTTTGAAGACAATTGTGACTATTTATATGACGTGCGTTGGTCTCCAACACATCCGGCGCTCTTCGCCAGTGTTGACGGTATGGGAAGAATAGACTTATGGAATCTAAACAACGACACAGAACTGCCCACCGCTACCACTACTGTAGAAGGAAATCCTGCTCTCAATCGCATTGTTTGGAATCACTCCGGCAATCAAGTGGTTGTGGGGGACGACATCGGAAAGATATGGGTTTACGATGTGGGAGAGGTATGGCTTACACTTTGCTTAATCATTGATAACTTATATTTGTTGACAGCAATTATCGACACCAAAAGGGGACGAATCGACGAGATTTCTCCACACTTTACAAGAGTTGAAGAACAACGCAGAGCCCGAGACCGGCGATTATGGGTCAGACACCGCATATTCAAGTTTGTCTTCGGCCGCATCGCTCTCTGCTTTCTCTTCGCCTCCCATTCGATAAATCAATATTTATTTGAATCAAAATCTTTTCCAATATTTATAACTCAAATACTTTTAATTAAACGCTTCACTGATTTGTTAATATTTTGTGCATTACTTCTCTCCAAAAGCTATCATTTGATTACAAAATAACCACAACTTATAGGATAGACTCCAAAAAGAGTTGAATTGTTTTGAGCTATAATATCATAATTAATAATTTATAGTGAGTTAACTCGTTTTATTGTTAGTGTCAGGAATGGGTAGGAATGGGTGCACTTTTTCTTTATTTTCTTCACACTTTTATTGAGATAATGGCTCTTAAAATAGTTGTTTCACTCGTTTGTGAAAAAACACTTTTTTATAATGATTTTTGAGAGCATCACAATTGTTGGTCCATTGAGTACTGTGTGGACAGACTTCACATATTCTAAAGCAGACAAATATTTGTGGCTTTCTATTGATTCATTTGAATCGAGGTCTTTGAACTTTAAATGACATCACTTTATATAATAATAATTACAAAAGTCTTATCATACAGTGTTTGAAACAGATCTGACACATTTGTTCTTATATAAAGGGTTGTGCAGCCAGGGGGGGGGGGGCAGTCCTATATTAGTCAATCCTTGTGTAAATATCGCGACTATAGGCAGGCACTCACTCACTCACTGCGCTCACTCTGAACATTGCATTCAAATAGCTTAGAGATCAGATAAGCCTAATAGACAACAATCTTTAATTTGGTAATTTTATTCTTGGTGGGATCACCTTGATCAGTCCCCAAAACTGGTAGTTTGTGGAGCACCTGTTTTTTAGAACTTTTGTGAATTGTTTGCAATAGAGATCTCTTTTTATGAATTTTTCGTTTTATCAGTACTTGGTTTCAGGTGGTCTTAAAGTGATTGCATTGTGTTTGCACAGGCATTAGGCGTACCATTGGTTCACTCTTCTCTAACTATGGGGTGTTCAACTTTATACCCAATAGGGGGATTCCGGGGGGAATTTTAATGCATTATTAAATTTCGAAAATTTAATCAACTATGACATCAATCAGGCAGGAAATGACCCGAATTTTGTTTCTAAGATTTCACATATCCTTCAATAAAGGAATGAATCTCAGGGGGAGAGGGGTTAGAAAGAGCACATAGACTGTCTATGAATCATAGATAATGATAGGCATCTCTGGTCTAATTGCATAATTTTATCACTCATTCTCTACAATCTTGGTCTCAACACTTTTAGTTAAGACCGGTTTTGGGGATCAATCGATTGAAATGAGGACATAATATACTGCAATGATTTCGCTTTTTTCGTATCCCTTATTAATTGAATGAATACTCGCTTTAATTGTATTAAAAGAGTTACGTAACAACCGGTCGGAGCACTTGTGCAGAGCCTGAGTGTCTCTAAGCCGAGGATATTACGAAAACTGCATTACTTTATATTTGTTATTCGCCTGAAATAGAAAGACTGCAAATCTATAGCCAGTTCTAACATCTGGTTCTTTGTTTATTGAGCACAGCTATGAGCACAGCCTCTACTACTACTACATAGTGGTTAGACTCTGCTCTTCCCCTCCGAAGCGTAACGTTGTTTAAGTGTTGGAATAGTTTATTGTATTTTCTGTTGTCTGCAGGAAATCAATACAAAGTAGTAGTGTTTGAGTCGTTTGTCACAACATTTCTCACAATTTATTAATTTTGAGTCACTGTATGGGCAATATTGGCTTAATTTCACCTGACACTAACCTAACTGTCCTTGTTATTCTCGTGAAAAAGCTATCAATCACTCTAACAACGAGTGTTTTATTTGAAACCATCAAAAACTGGTGACTCAAAGCGAGACAACAAATTATAGACATTTAACTCAATTGTAATCCTTTTGGAGATATCTTTAAACTTCTTGGAGTTAAACATTGATTTGTGCTCTCATTTGGTGTTTAATG
The DNA here is from genome assembly GCA_034694965.1 of Ceratozetes gracilis. Lineage (NCBI taxonomy): Eukaryota > Metazoa > Arthropoda > Arachnida > Sarcoptiformes > Ceratozetidae > Ceratozetes > Ceratozetes gracilis. The sequence continues at coordinate 5,014 of JAQIWF010001812.1, forward strand.
AAGACATCATTCCTCTGATTATTTGATCCTTTGTTGTGATTTGATTTAAATCCACTGAAAATGGGTTACGATTTGACGCGTTTTGATAACGAAGTCGATGACGAACTCAAATGTCCGGTAAGTCTCTCAAGAGGTCAACACTCGCCTCAAGACATCTGAACCATTGTCTCGATTACTTCCGTTACAGATCTGTTGTTCAGTTCTGGAGGACGCGGTTCAGGCGCCCGATTGTGAGCATACCTTTTGTAACGAATGTATTAATGAATGGCTTCAGCGACAGAACAACTGTCCCGTCGATCGACAGGTTCTCAACTCTACTGATCTCAAACCCGCGCCGAGAGTTTTGCGCAACTTTTTGGCCAAATTGGACATCAAATGCGAATACGGTTTGAATCCATTTTATTATCTTTTAATTGCTTTTTATATAAATATTTTTGTTTTTCTTAATTTCTGCTGAAATGCCATCAAATCTAATGATTATGTTATTGAAATGTTTGTTATTTTTGATTTACAAGGATTTCTCCCATTATTTCCATAATTAGATTTAGGGGGAGGGGGGGCTCAAAGAATGGCCTAATGTAAGGACAGGTCAATAGTTCACAAATCAATTATAGCTTATCTAAAGGCATATCAATTGTGAACTCGAAATCTTTTTTCAATTATACGCCCTTTTGATGGCCCCCACTGTTAAGGGAGTCGTCGATATTGTATTTATAGAGACAATACCCATATATATACCCAAATATACATATATATTGCATTTGATTTGAGGCTCTGCTCGCAATTTATTAGACTTTTTGTTATAATTGCTAAGAATAGCTATTTTATAGACAACGCATCGAATCATTTAATGGCAAATATATAGAATCCGTTCCTCTGAGGGCTTATAAGAGTATAATTGATTGAATTGTCAGTCATTCGATGATTTCGCAAATTGTTTGAAATGCAAGGAATAACTCCTTAAGGCTTTTGTCCTAATTTTAAATCAATTCAAGCCTTTGCTATACTCTCTCTAAATATATTTTTTCCTGTTTTGCATTTGAGGCTCAAAACTAAGTGAATGTGTCGTCAATATATTGATTACTGAATTCCTACGAATTTAGTGACTATTTATCAAAAGGTTACTAAAATTTTCCAAATGACGGAAACATTTATCTCAAAGACAGCAATAAAATTATCACAGATTTGATTCATTTTTGTCTCAAATCAAGTTTACAGAATAGAAATCCTTTTTTCATTTTAATCACAATATTTTTGATATATAGTTAATGAACTAAATTCCCAAATAATATGATTTAATGAATAAATGGAGCCAAAGGGCAGAATCCTTGTGTATGAGGTCTATCTATTGCTGGCTTACATTAACCATAAAACATAATAAAATGCATGGAAAGAGCAAGATAATGCCAGATAAAGCATTATTAATAATCTATGTTTGATAGCTTTTTTCTCAGACATAGTTTTGTCAATCATTTTGTTTTTTGTGATTATAACAAATTTTTTGTCTGCACTCAATTCAATGCATTGATAGACATTGAGTTCAACCCTAAGAAGCGGTAAATAATGAAAGTAATGGTAATTAACTGTATTTATAGCTTCATTCGGATGTAATTCAGTGATAAAACTGGAATTACTTCAAACCCATTGCAATGAATGCGATTTCAATCCGTATAAACCGATAATCTGTGAGAAGGGGTGCGGACTTATTCTGCTTAGAAATCAAGTGGAAGAACACAACTGTTTGTCTGATTTGAGAGAATTAGTTAATAACCAGCAAAAACAGATCAATGAGTTGAAGAACTGCAAACGTATACACGAGGAACAGATCAATGAACTGAAGAACAGTAAACGTCTTCAGGAGGAGAGTATTAGTGAACACGAGAGACAATTCAATCAACTCAACGATCAAATCAATCGAATCCAACACACCTTAGAACAGATCCAAAAGCAAAACGAGGCCAACGAAGACGATGACGACGACTGCTATGTCTCCAAAGGCCACGGCATTGGCCGTAAGCGGCCGTCCAGTTTCAAAGACATACCCACTAAACGTAATAAAGAGATTTGTGACTCACAATCGCACCAACATTTCCATCATTTGCATGCATTTCCTCATTCACCACATCCTCACTGCTCGTCGACTCTGTCCACGGCTTGTGCTGCCTCTCAGACCAGTGAACATAAGAGTCTTAACATTACTTTTTACGGCACTGTTATTACAGTGGATGTGCTCACAATTGACACAATAGAGACGGTTAAGGGAAAGATCAATACAATCGAAGCGATTCCAATGGACCAGCAGTTGTTGTTCTTCGCAGGACTACAACTCGAAGACCAAAAGACTTTGAGTTTCTATAATATACACAAAGAATCTCTTCGACACCTCGTCCTCAGACTTAGGGACGGAATGAAGATATTTGTTAAGACGTTGTCGAATAAGACAATTGAAGTACAGGTGGATCCGAGCGAAACCATCGAAATAGTCAAAGTTAAGATTCACGAACAGGAAGGCATCAGTCCTTGCGATCAGCGCCTCCTTATGGAAGGTCGCGATTTGGCTGATTTGCGTACTTTAAGTGATTACGGAATTAAACACAACTCTACCCTACAGTTAGACCTACATTTGGGGGGTCCCTGTCCTATATGTCAGTCACAGTTCAAGAGCAGCACCAGTACTGGTCCCCAATCACACAGAAGTACTACAAGTGATGTCAGCGACTGATTCCCATAATTGTATTCATCACTTGGGCTCTACTGCTGACCATTGATCACATTCGAGGTATCCATTGATTTGTGATTAATTAGTATTTTATTCTAATTTACTCCAAAATATTCTTAAATTATTAGAATTTTATAAACTTTGAAATCGCTGTTAAGTAAAGTCACGAATAAATGCTTTCAATTCATTTCAAACCGTTTATTGATTTTTCTTCTGACAACTCTTAGTCTTCAGTAATGTTTAGGATTTATATTAAAAATGTTCCAAAAATTAAAACCATTGACAGAATGAGAAAAGTTTTGAATTACTATCAATTCGTCATATTATTAGAAATTCAATTTATTTTCCCATAATTTAATTGACTCACAATCTGTTAAATAAATGTTAGAAATATGTTATTATTTTTGGATATCCGTCTCTTTCGCCAATCGATTCGTAGAAATTTTGAGCCTTTTTTGCTGATTTCGTGTCATTTCCTCAAAACATTTACTTTAATGGAAAAGAAAAGGTTAAGGCATTCGATATGACATTATTTGATCCAAACTCTTATCCACTTTTATCTTGTTTTCATTATTTTGTTATTCTGTTTACAAATATTTTATATTTTTTTTGGATATTTAGTTTCACTCAAACTCTTGTAATTCACAACAAAAATATTATTCTAATGACTAAATATTTTAAAACATTTTATCAAATATAAACTTAAAACCCTTTTTGTGACCCAATTTGTGATGAGTTATAATGGCATTCAATTTGGTGCTCAATAGTGAGCACATCCTATATTTAAATAGCAATCAAACTTCCGATTTCGGGATCAGAGTTTGGATTCTGAAAGAGTGTGACATTTGTCCAAATGTCAAGATATCAGTTGAATCACGCGATGTATTCACTCAATAAACTTAACCTTTTGTTAACATTTCCCAAAATAGCTATTATGTCGTTCCCTATTAAGTAAAAAGCGATGCACTTCTGTGACATCCCTTTGTCTCTCATTTACCTTCAATAGAATCGCTATTATCTTTGGTTTTAATTATAATTATCTATAAAATTGTCATTAAGTTCTTTGACATTTGAAACTACATATGCGTTGAAAGAAATATCGATTCAATCCTTTATGTCTTTGAAATTCTGCCCACAATTAGAGCTTTTTTAGGTGTAATCACAATATTTGTATTAATTATGAGTAAAGAATTTTCCACTTAAATGGTAAAGTAATTAACAAATGAATAAATTAGTGCTTTTCCGCTCAGTTTGGCGTCAATTTAATAACCAAAGTCTTTATTACATAAAAGTCACAAAATTGACAAAATCTGTGAAACAAATACAGATTTACTGTAAATAAAACAATAAGTGATTCTAAAATACATTTGGAGTAAAAGTTTTGACATTATTTTTACTTTGATTCTCAAATCATTCATGTGTTCAGACGGATGTGTAAAATAACATTTCATTAAAAATAAATGGTTTTGCGATAAAATATAATTGAATATCAATATTAAAATGTTTAAACGATTTTATGAAAATATGGAAATGAAAGCCAATTTCTAATCTACACATTAATAGCAATAATAATATATAAATCAGTCGACAGTTATTTGAATAGTGAGACAAAACGAGAAAAGGCTATCGAAATATATTATCTTCAAATGAAACGCAAGAAATCGATCGATAGTTTGATTGAAAGGCTTCTGTTCACTGGTATTGTGACTCACTATAAGCTAAAGAAGCGCTAATTTAAGCATTTTATACGAAAATAGATTAGTTGTGCGGCACTCCATCCAAATGGACGGTAACTGTGGCCTCAATAATACATCACAATTACGGTTAAGAGTATATCAGATTCGGTTTTTGAGAAAATTGTCGTTCAGTTAAACACTTTAAAGCTTTAAATATTATGCGACAAACAGTGTATATAAGGTTTATATGAAAAAAGTAAATCAGAGAAGAAATGAGATCTTTAGAGACGCTTTCCAAAAGTGAAGCCAATGGATGTGAGCATCATTCCCGCCAATGTGTCCAACACTAGTATTGCTATGTTGTGCCCGTCCTCTGCCTTAAATGCATTCTTGTCGAACACTGAGGTGTTGATCCCGAATATGGTTCCCACACAGGGCTCGGAAAAGGCAATGAATGCGCCCCAAAACATAATCCCCGCGATTAATAGTATTGCAACTAAAATGACATTTAATCGATTGATTGCATCGTTTACTCAAATGTTTTTACCAATGGCTGCGAAGAACAAGATTTTGATGTCATATAAGACGCCGGCGATATTGAAAAAGCTTAGAAGGAATAGGACTACTCCTGTTATGGTTCCCGTTATTTGTATGATATCCAGTTTGTTAGAGTAATCATCGCCCGATAATATGGAGCACTCCTTGTTCTTCAAAATGAAAAACGATGCGACGGATGCCAACTATTTGTCAAACATTTAATAATTTAATTGCGAACCTCTTTAACAGAAATAGGATTAGGGGTTAAAGCGGCCAAACATTTGGAAATAATCAAAATTAATAATTGAGAGAACTCTCTAATGACAGGTTATTTTTAGAATTTTATAGACTTGAATTCACAGGTACAGTTCATTATTATATACAAATGGATTTGTTTTCTACACAATTCACTAATTTTCTGCAAATGTCTTCAATATAAACAATGTTTTTATCTTTTCTATTGATTGGAACATTGAAGGCATCATTAATTTGATTACAATTCTCTTCTCCTATAAATTTTTAAACATTCACTTTAACCGATTCTTTTAGTCTATCTTTGTTCTGCTTAAGACTGATCTAGTAGTTTTAAATTGTAGCACATTCCTAACCTCTTAAGATTCATAGCATTCTGTACTATTGAAATGAGTGCAGAGAACTTGTATAATATGTATATAACAATGAGTTATCATTTATTTACATTCAAATTGTTGAGAGTTTGCAGAATTCATAATAAAAATATAAACGTGTAATTCGTGGCACAGTTTCAAAATAAGA
>JAQIWF010001813.1:0-10717 GCA_034694965.1 Ceratozetes gracilis
GTCTTCGTTCAGAATTCGAGGTCTGTTATAAAATTCAGAGAAAATCCATCTCTTAATTAGTTTCCACATATTTTCGTCAATTGATTTCTATCTTAGCTTTGAGCAAAATATTAGTTGAATTCAATCATTGAATGCTTTAATTATTTAATTATGAGAGAAATGGTCACTTGTGTTGAAAGTCTCGCTCAAACACTAAACTCTTTACTTATTTTGTGAATTCAAATCTCAAACCAATTCCTTAATTATTTTGAGTGTTTGGACACCCATTCGAGTCTGTATTTGTCTTCGAGTCACAGATTGGGGCAAATCGGTATTAATTCAGATATCAAAAGAGTCCCTCATTTGCAGACATTTTATTGTCTTTTAAATCATTTATTGAAAAAGAAATACAATTAAAACAAAATTATAATTAGTTTTGTTGTGAAATACTAGTGATTTGTTTGACAAATGAATTCATTAGACATGAGTGCAAACAGAGGTTAAACGTATTATTAACCCCTCCATCAGTTTGTTTCTAATTTCTGGACAAATTTTTCTGAAACAAATTGACAATGAATTTGAGCAAGTGCATTAACAAACAGTAAAAAATAGAGCCGATATACATAAAACTAATAGACAATAGTAATGTTAATGAGAATGCAAACTCTTCAATTGGACTGGATACATTTTGTCCAAGGATTGACAGCTTTTTAGCCAAAATTTCTTTGCGGCCAATAATGTATATGATACCATATAGTACTTGGACTTTATAAAAGTCCATGTTAATATTGAAACTTAGTTTGTTATTCGATGTTATGATAACATGCAAACTCATCATTTCCTCTATTGATGGCAAACCATAATTCAATTTCTTTCTAATAATGAACAGAAAGTCATCCCAAAAATAGTTTTAATTTCAATGATTTTAATCTCATTGTATTCTTGTCTACAAACGGGACAACTGTTGTGCCCTTCAGACCATTTCTTCTGACACTCCAAACAGAATACATGTGGACAGGCATTGGTTTTGACCAGGGGAAAACTTGGACTGATAACAAACTGGTAAAGTCACACCTACAAATCCTTAGTCTTTACCCTTAAATGCAATGATAGGCTTAATTGACTTTTTGTTACACTTTTTGTAACATTTTTTATGTAACAAAAAGTCAATTAAGCCTATCATTGCATTTAAGGGTAAAGACTAAGGATTTGTAGGTGTGACCTTACCACTTTGTAATCAGTCCAAGTTTTTTCCTGCGTTGAATGACTGATCATGTTTAACAGCAAATCTTATCATAAAGTTGTCATTTTTCACTGCATTATTAAAATCAGGGTTTCAACTTCATGGAACGGGGTCAGGGGAAGAGATAGAAAAATTCTGATCAAAATATAGGGGGGTTCAGGGAAAGTACCAAAAACACCTTAATTTTGTATTACAAATTTTTTAAATTTTGGAAAAAACACTTTAGTTTAAATTGTAATATAATATTTGGTTAAGCGTAAAAAGCAGGTAAGGGCAAATTTCAACAGTGTATGAAAAGTGGCATGGCTATTCAAAATGGTCCATTACTATCGATTAACTAAGGCTTTCAAAACAGGATTTTTACAACCTTAAGCGATTGTATTTTCCTAAAATCCTGACCTCAGTAGGGTATTCGCAACTACCCTCCCCTATGACTAGTCTGTATTTCATTATATATTTACTTTCATAAAAGTGCATGATATTTTTTATAAACCAGAAGATCGTTTCTCTATCAATATTTGCTAAAAAATATCTCCAACAAAGTTTTGTAATTTCCATCTTATTAACAAACAAGATACTAATTAGATTCTAACGTTTAGTTTTAGTTTAACTAGGTTTTTGAAAAAATAAATTTTGTGATAATAATATATTGTTTTTAAGTTTGAAATTATTTAAACTTTTTATATTAAATAAAATTTATTTGCTTTACGTAAATACAAAACCAAATTTAAAAATATTAATAATTCAAATCTTTAGCCATAAAAGTAGAAAACAATAAAATATAGACTAAGCTTAGTTTAAAGTGATAGGACCTTATCCTAACATTTGTGAAAATGTCCGAAAATAATATACAAATAAAGAACTTTATAATCGATAGATATTTGAGACAAATCAACAGAAAACTAAATGAAAACAAAAGGACTTCGTTTGGGGAATATTCTCAGATTTGCTTATGTTTTTTGATAATTATTAAGGAAATTGTGTGTCTCTATTACAAGAATATCAGATTAAGTCTTTACTTATTTGATATAAGCTTGTTTATGGGTGGAATTAGGCCGTATAATAGCACAATAATGATTCTTGGATTTATTATGGGTTTATATTTTTTAAAAATGTTTTACCTGACAATTGATAAACGAGTCATGAAATGGATTGAAGTTTGGCAGAGGATTTATAAAGCCAACGATCTTGGTAACTCGAATAATCAAAACATTAGAAGAATTCGAATATTCGCAAATATTTTAGTTAAAACCTCCTTGATAAATCTAATGTCAGTTTGTAAGTATTCTAATAAATATAGTATAATATACAATCCGGCCTCGATTTATGGGAAGTGCTCGGTGCGGCCAAATTCACTCCCTTAAATCGAATTTTCCTTAAATCGAATACATATAAAACTTCCTTATTTATTATAAAGATATTAAATATTAAGGGAATATGTATATTATCTGTTATTTTAGATAGTTTTAAGGAACTGAATATGTTTTTCATAAATATTTTGCTTAATTTGTATTAAATTTCAATTTAAATTCACTAATTCCCAATCAATATAATCAGTTGTAAAATATAATTTTTAATTTGCAGTTAGAAACCACATATTTCTCTTAAATCGAAGCACTGTTTATTCTGCAAATGCACTCAATTTCCTCCCATAAATCGAGGTTTCACTTATTAAGAATTCCTTAAATCGAGATGCTTGAGCATTACATATCCCATTGAAACAGTCCGTTCCACTAAAATCTGTCCCTTAAATCGAAATTTCCTTAAATCGAAGGTCCATAAAACGAGGCCGGATTGTATTAAAATTATTAACTTGGAAAAACTTAGCACGGTGTTTTCATCATTGAAAAAAAATTATTAAAATGAAATTATTATAAAACATTTTAAATAGTTTTATTAAAAGTTTAAAAATTAGTTAACTCGGTTATATTTATTTAGCCAACAACCCCATTCACGGGAAAGATTCCGTTCACGGGTTGGACACCATTAACAGGAAAGACTCCATTCCCGGGAAAGACTCCATTTCCGGGAAAAACTCCATTCACTGGTTGGACACCATTTACAGGAAAGACTCCATTTCCGGGAAAACCTCCATTTACAGGAAATACACCATTCCCTGGAAAGAAACCGCCGTTGTTTGGAAAGGGCCCACCGAATCCCCCATTTCCACCAAATCCCCCAAAACCACCTCCGCCTCCACAGCGTTCCTCTGGTTTTATCTCAATGGGAATGCCATTGATGCAAACTAAGAGAAATATTCATATAATTATTTGATATAATGATCATGAACATAATTACCAATAGAACTGATGAAGAACAGAATAATAGTTGTGTTCATTGTTTTATTCAATTGAATACTTCTTGAATCCGAAGAACAGAATGAAAATCTGCTTGTTTGAGTTACCTTTTATATATCTGATGAGCTAGAACACTTTCCGGTGTGACGCCATAAAACAGGTGTTTAAAAATGTGCACGCTTATGATTTATAATTAATTACAAACGGGAAAGTATTTGATTTTGGATCACATGTAAATAACAAATTAATCATGGTATTTAATCGTGTGTTTCACAACCAAATGTGTAGACATCAAATGAACAAAAATATCATTGCTGAATAACAACAAAATTAACCTTTTTGTTTATTAATTCATGATTATGTGTTTTATTTGATTATACTTGATTGTGGAAGAGAGGGGTCTAGCTATAAGCAGAGTTAACCATAGGGGAGGGTTTCCGGATTACCGCCCCTAAGGTTTGAGATTTTCACAAATACTCCCCTGAGGTTTTGAAAATCTTAACATTGCGTCTTTGAACAAGCACTATGTCAGTCGAGATTTTTTTGCTTTAAGGGGGTAACCCACCCCCCCTCAACTTCGAGTTGGATGGCTAACCCTGGCTATAAGATTTCACAGATTTTTAAAAAATATTGTATTAAATATACAAGCACATTTAATATAAGTGTTTACAATACTTAGAATTCAAATAGAAGAAAGAATTATAATTATTTCTATTGATAGAGATGCTAGGTAAAATAGCTTATTATTTTAACATTCGACGAAAGTCGGGGTTATTTTTTATATTAGTATCCATACTATTTTTATCATGTCTATTTATAACTACTGCAAATACCAAAATGGTATTAAATAGTGATATTAAATAGGCCTAGGTATTCGAGAAATTTTTCAAAATATCCCATTCTCGAATTTACATTGATTAAAAATTTCAATTTATATTAAATTTGATTCTTGTAATCTTAATTTAAATCAATTTTGAACAAAAATATTAACAAAAAAATGTAATTGTCAATCCTAAATGCACCATTGTAGATTTTACGAAAAATTAAAAAAATATCCATTATAGATTAAATAATCGCAATATAATTTATTAAAATTTTTGTCTTAAGTTAAAATATTGAATAAACAAGGTTAGTATTTAGCCCACCACTCCATTGACGGGTTGGACACCATTTACGGGAAATACCCCATTGACGGGTTGGACTCCGTTTACTGGTTGAACACCATTGACAGGCAGAACTCCATTGATAGGTTGGACACCATTGATGGGTTGCACTCCATTTACCGGAAGGACACCACCATTATTGGCAGGAACTCGACCAACAACTTGATTACCGCTGTAAAGTAGATAACTTCCGTCGTTTAAAAGCTGAACACCAGTTATCTGTCCTCCAACCACACCTCCATTGGGGTTTGGAAAGAAGCCGCCGTTGTTTAGAAAGGGCCCACCAAATCCCCCATTTCCACCACTTCCGCCAAATCCGCCACCCCCTCCACAGCCTTCCTCTGGTTTTATCTCAATGGGGTTTGCATTGATGCAGACTAAGAGAAATAATCACAAGGTAAATATAAATATTTAAATTATGATCATGAACATAATTACCAATAGCACCGATGAAGAACAGAATAAGAGTTGTGTTCATTGTTTTATTCAATTGAATACTTTTTGAATCCGAAAAACAGAATGAAAACTTGCTTGCTTCAGTCACCCCTTTATATATTTGATGATCTAGCACACTTTCCGGTGTGACGCCATAAAACAGGTGTTTAAAAGTGTATATGCTCATTTTTAATTAATTACAAAAGGAAATGTATTTGATTTCTTATCAGATGCTTATCACAAATTAATCGTGGTATTTAATCGTGGGTTTCACATTCAAATATGTAGTGATTAGAGATGATAAATTTATTAAATGTATTAAATATTTAATTAAATGTCAAAATTACCATGATGAACTTAGCTTTTCAAAAACTTTCTTCAATTTCTGAAAAAGGTATTAATTGCAGTATTTCTAAACACTAGTTTCATTATTTAATACGAGGACATCCAGTGGTAAATCTATTGTGTTTCTAATCAATTTGACTGAATTCCTGCAATTTCTATGACTCAAAACTTATAATTTTAAGGTTATGTCACATAACTTATGTTTTATATTTTAAACAAACTGTAACACAAAAGTTAACAACAATGACAGGCAATGAACGACATAGGGGACAAATATGTAGATATAACTAACAATGTGGTGAACCCACATTTTTTTTTTGAATTTTCACATAACTATTTTAATTACCTAGTATTATGATTATTAAAACTAAAAAAACTAATGATTCATCCAAACGGGTGTCCAAATTGATCTTGGAATTTTGGCTACATAGCTTTCTACCATGATTATTTATATTTTAGATGCAAATTTGAAAATCTTTTTAATTTACAGCTTTAAACTAGCCAATTAATCTTCTTTTTTTATTTATGTTATTTATTGCTAATTACTGATAAACTTGAATTTGCCCATTCACACTTAATATTAAATAAACCTTAAAGCTCACAATGCTCATGCAAAATGTTGATTTTTGGCGTTCGTTTTGGCGTTCGTTGCCTATCCTTGGTTAACATCAAAGGCCTCAACACTGCTCGTCAACCTCTGCTGTCAGTGTTTGTGAGTCTTGTATATCGCTCTCTAATTTTATCCAATCAATGGAAAGTTTTTCACTTTCAGACACATTCCTGTTATCAATTAGATTAAGCCGTTCCTGAGATATGGACCTCAAAAATTCGAAATTTGGACCCCCCTCGCGGGTCGGCAGTTAAGGCTAGATAAGTTTTAAAACATGATTTGAGAAGCTCTTTAATCAAGCTATCGAGTGGCGGTTACAGCAAAGTAATCATAAGTATAGGCACACTTTCTTCACATATGCGGCCAGGTTCTTTTAAAAATATTATAAATAGTAATTAAAAAGTCACGAAGGTATTGCACGTCAAGGTCAGGTCAAGCACGTATTAAATTGCTGGATAACTTTGATAAAAAAAATATGATATTAAATGCGCCATATTTTAGAAGATCTTGTCATCAAAACCTGATTAAAAATAATTTTTCCAAAAACCATTACAAGTTTTCTCGAGATGTCCGGATTTATGCCTTTTGCTTTTAAGATTCAATTTCCTGATAAGTTCAATAGCAGGAAGTTTGTTGGCTTCAATTAACCTTGGCCATTCCGGGTCCGGCTTTCTATAAACAATTAGTGTATTAAGTATTTTGAGCCTCGCTTTTGAATAATGACTATAATTACCCCGTTTTAACAAAATCTGTAAAGAGTTTCATAATTTCTTTACTAAACTCCATATTCTCTGCTGTCGTATAGTTAGCAAAGAGGAAGGGATGACCGAAAAGCAAATCTAATTCAGATGCATGGTGAATACCCAAATCCAAGTTCATACTGGCCACTTTAACCAAGGTTGCATGAGTCAACTCATACATATATGTGTTTGAGTACTGGGCATATCTCTTGGCAAACAAATAAGTGGGACATTTAATAATGAGATCCCCCACAAACTCATAAATACTCCATTGAATAGCAGTCGTATTAGTTATATCCTTGTCATTTATGTAGAATTTTATTATTTTATCCAGGTTAAGATTGTGATAAGTAGTGTTTAATCTATTGACCATGCTAATAAAGTCTTGTAATTGTTGTCCAAGAGGATTGAAACTTATGTTTATATCAATCAAAAAAGATATAAGTGGCCCTTCATCTTTTGTGAATCCAGCTAATATGTCAATACCTAATAATAAAATATACATCTTGTTAATTTATCGCTAATAATGAAAATTGTAGTCATGTTTAAATCTTTGTCTTATGGATTATTCTAAAAAACCCGTTAAATGTGAAGAATCTGGAAATAAAAACATAACCCTTTTTGCAAACGTTCTAGACTACAGTCGAGCCTCGATTTTATCCTTCAGGTAGAACCAAGATTTTGAGGGACAAATTCGAGCCAAGGATAAAATCGAACTAAAGATTGTAATAAAATACAAATGATTTTACATCTAGTTAATAGAAATTATGGCATATTTATGTGTGTTTTAGCAATTATGATAAGTGAGTGGCAATTCTTCTAATGATTTCTTCCAATTGTTGGTAATCTGGAAATGAAAACACAAGCCTTTTGGAAACGTTCTAGACTATATTCAAAATTAATCATTACCATTCAAATCAAGGGAATTGTTTTATAAATTACGGGCCTTCCCTCAACTAATACCAATAGAAATGATTTTTGTAAAAACCTGACACAGGTGAGTTATTTCCATTGTACCTTTTTTACCTTACAAAGAGTAATATTTAACATGTCATCATCTGTGAGATTTAAATAAAATAAATATACCCAGTTAATAAAATATTACTGACAATTGTCTGATGGGATATTTTGAGGATTTTTCGCTAATGAATTTTACAAATTGCTATCATAAGCCAGGATATTTATCAACAGCCAAAGTTTGTACAAATTAATATTTCTATTACCTTTGTTAAATCTACCTGTCTCAAATGCTCTCTGTGTAGGCAGTGGTAAGAAGTCAGTGCCATCAACAGGAACAAAGATTTCTGTATCGGTAGGAAGTTTTGCAAACTCTTCGTGGTCTATCTGTCTTAAGCAATGAAGCCAATCTTTACCATGGCAATTAAATTGCTCTGATGCCAAATGTTTAGCTTTGACTAATGCTTCAGATTTAGTTATGGCTGTCCTATCCTTGTTATACATATGTGCGCCGCCAATCATTATCGCCCTCTTAAAGAGTCCCGTAGATAGTGGGGACAATATATGTGCGGATACGGCCCAACTGCCAGAACTCAGACCAGAAATAGTGACCTTTTCCTTATCCCCACCAAACAAATGGATGTTATCCCTCACCTAAAATATAGTTAAATATTTAATTAAAAAAATATTGCAACATATTAAAAACCCCGCCACCCATAGTAAGGTCCGAACTTTTCAGATTATGCCTTTAATTTTTAAAATCTTAACATTTTATCCATAATTTAGCAAGCGCTGGTATGTCAAAATTTATAACCCTGACGGTGAGTATTTTTTCAATCCCTCTTATAATAATAGAGTTAGTGTACAACCCTGATCAAATTAAAATGCTTATAATGGTTTGTTATCCATGCCCATTTCTGTCATAAACATACCCACTCTAGAGCCAGTGTCTGATCATAAAGGCCCATATTACCAGGGGCTGATTCATCGCCTCCATAGAGAGAACCTAACCAACCAAGTCGAAAATTGGCAGAAACCAGCACAATATCATGTGTGGCCAAAATACTACCATTGTACCACGATTGATATATTGATCCCCACATAAATGCTCCACCATATATCCAAAACATGACAGGTAGTAATCTGTCCTGATCAATATGTTTAGGGCTCCATATGTTAAGTGCTAAACAGTCTTCACTAATGTCGTCATTTACATCAAATAATGGATTTGCTTGTTGAACACAAGAGTCCTTTGTTTTTGTAGCGTCAATTATGCCCTGGATAAATAAAGAACTTAGCGTTATATAAACTAGAAATTTTATATAAAATAATCATTCGTTAAAACAAGAAGTTGGCCAAAATCCCTTTCTATTGATCCTCTATTAATTTGTAATTAATTTATTATCTATCTTATTTTTAATTTAATATACTATTTAGTATAAGCATTTTCAAGGTAAGTGAGTATGCTTAACTAATTACCAAATGATTATCAAAGACTTAATTAAACCTTTAATTAAATCAATTTATAAGTTAATTAGTAGTTTTCGTAATTATTTTTAATTATAGACAAGAAATAATTGGTTTTTAATAAAATAAATAATAGTAATTATGAATTACCAAGTTTATTAAATTGTTCTTACAAATTGTTCTTGTTAGGAAGACACTAAATAACATAGCATCTATTTTTATTTTAACAAAATAATTTACATCAAAGCATGAATATATCAGGTTTATTTGCGAAAACATTCAAAATATGTTTTTGAACATTTATACAAGTACATAAAACACAGATGACTTACTTCGAGGGGTGTTTTAATGGGCTCTGGTTTCGCAAATCTCAGATTTCCGATCGGAGGCACTGCGAAAGGAATTCCTAAATACTGGTCTATAGTCTTATTGAGGACTCGGATTGTCATTCCCTGCACTGAACCCGAAGTTGTGTTTATTGGCTGTCCTTCCGATGGTTTCATACAATAAACACATAATAAAAGATTTGAAATCAAAATACTTTTAGAAATCATCGTTTGAAAATGTGTTAAATATTTCATTAATTCACTAAAAAAAGAATAGTTATGTCGTTTTCCAGATGTTTGAATATATTAATTCTTGTTAATTAAAAAAATTGACATTTTATTACTTACCTTATCAAATTATATAGACACTTCTCAAGGATTAGCCAAGCTTGAGAATCGCCATGGTAAAGAAAAATTATACCTGATCCTTTTATTAAGATATTTTCTCTGTTAAGCTGTAAAGATAAATCCTGTTCATGTTTTCTACCTAATTTTACAAATGAAATATACTTATTACAAAAAATATAAATGTGTTATATTAAAAGAGCTGTAAATCAAAAGATAAAAATAATTTTAAATAACCAAATATGAATCTAGTACTTTTTGGTTCGCCTGACATCGTCTAAAATTGTAAGCTATTAAAATTTTAGCCGAAGTTGAGAAAAGTGAAAACTGCTAATTATTCTCCTTGTTAACATAAATTTTAAAATCCACTCCGATATATAAGTTTAATCTAAATGATTTCAATTTTACAACATTAAAAAATAGAACATTTTTATGGGGCAAAAATAGTAATATTAAATATACTATATCTCAACCCCCCTTCACCCCCTCCCCCCACCCAGCGATAAAATGAATTTAAAAATAAATCTATTTTTTGCTACAAGTAATGACAACAGGGAATATATAACTTGAATATTATTACTGCTCATAAGCCTGTACAATTTAAAATATATCACTGTATGTATAAGCTGTAAAATATACAACGAATAAAGTTTAAAATATCATGTTGGTATTCAGCCTTATTCAAAAGAAATCGATCAAAACTTTTCGACATTACATCTTGCCTTGCTAAATTAAATACAGTACATCTCGCTTAAGAGTTTCTTGCTTAAAGGCAAAATCGCTTATAAGCAAGTGATAGTCAAAGCACCG
>JAQIWF010001814.1:0-10715 GCA_034694965.1 Ceratozetes gracilis
GTTTATATTCAAATCTCAAGTAACTAGGTGAACTGGCGCTTTATTTTATATTTTAATATAACTAAAATAAGTTTATGAGAATTAATTCAAATCAGATTTAAGTTATTTTTGTAAAAATCTTAAATAAAGATCCACGATCATTCTTATTAATGATGAATATTCATTAGACATCTTATCTTATATGAGATAAGAAAACAACAAAATATAAAATGCAAATAATCTGAAGATTCAGGAAAGAAGATAATACTTTCAATTAAAAACCGTTGAAATACATTCAGTGACGGATTTATTATATTTTATCAATTAGTCAAATGTGGAGAACATTTAATTATTATTTTTTGGCACAAAATTCAAATAATTCCTTATTATAATTGGCTTGAATTTTGA
The DNA here is from genome assembly GCA_034694965.1 of Ceratozetes gracilis. NCBI lineage: Eukaryota > Metazoa > Arthropoda > Arachnida > Sarcoptiformes > Ceratozetidae > Ceratozetes > Ceratozetes gracilis. Next base: position 388 of record JAQIWF010001814.1, read on the forward strand.
GAAATGATAGCATAAAAGATAAACAATAAACAAGTCATTGAAATATCATTTGAATGACGAAAATAACATTACTATTCATCAGAATTTATGAATATTTTAATCAAATTTCATTGAACTGACGACTTATGAAATGATTGTTTCAATGATAGTCATTGACATTCATAAATCATTACTAAACAAATTGAATCTCTGCTTAATTTTCTTTTGAATCAATGAATAAATTTGATTATAAGTTAATTCTTGTGAATAATCTGAGAGAAGATAACCAATTATGTGGTTTGGATGTGAAGAGAAATACCAGGGTCTGTCAGATTCAATTATAAATCAATTCAATCGACTTATTTCGAGTTATTCCGATTCTGACTGTTGTTTGAGTGCAAAGAATTATTGGATATAATTCTCTGCGAAATAATCAGATTATTATTATTTATCTGAGAAGTGGTTGCTTTGTGTGCACAACAACTTCACAACAATTGCATAATTTATCAGCGATTCTGGTCTGAGATGAATGTGTTCTCACAGTTCTCTCATGTTTTCATAATTTGATTGCTATCCAAGACTTGATGGATCATTTGCTTTAACATATATTGTTCGATAAATAGTAAGATGAGCATGCCAACTTACAAATCGAATTAATTCCTCACTTTTGATGGCTTAGACATTAGGGCTTCTTTTAGAAAGATTAGGTAATGTCAAAGAGTACTCTTGTTCAAACCAAAGTTCATCCAAATGAATACTATTTGTTTGAGAGGTCATAAATATCAGGATATTTGCCATATTTTGTTCGATTTTTGGCAAATTTAAATTAAATAAACAGCGAATAAATTTGAATTTTGATTAAGAGTTTGAACAAAATTATGCCAAAACTCTAGTAATCCATAAAAATTTATTTTTAACCACAAATTATTTGAAAACAAACATTAATAATGAGAGTTGTGGTCACCTGCGCTCAATCGCGACCCAAATTGATGTCTAAATAATGAATGAGATGCACAGATGAGTCACGTTTTGGTCAGAGAACAGAGATGTTTGCTTTGAACCAAAAATAAAGTAATCATTCATCAGGTTTTGCGGCACCTGTTAGGCAATTATTATGACCAGCACCGGGTCAGACACCGAATATAGTGGCTATTATTGTATATTTACTGCACTAAAATTGCCTAAATTTGTTTTCTATGCTTAAAATTGAGTATTTATAATAAAATTGAGAAAATTAACGCTTACTCCCAGTTTGGCACTCATTGCAAAACTGTATAATTTTGTATAAATGGTGTTATCATCGGATAGAGTGCTCCACAAAGTAATTGAACAGAAGTCAAAACTATCATAAAGTTTACAACACTTGAGAGCATTCAATAAAAGAATATTTCTCACAAAACTTGTATTCATTGATAAATTTTGAGAGGATTTTGATTTCCGGGAGATTTTGAAATCCATTTCCAAATGTTTGCGAAATGTTTTGATGTTCGCAATACAACATTTTGGGCCATTTCTACTGATATGGACCATCATTAGTGACCATTAGACTACAATTTCAATATCAATACCACGAAAAATCATTTACTGCGAGATTTCAAGGCATTTGTACTTCAATTTATTTAATTACTTATTTATAGTCTTCTCATAACATGTCTTCCATTTTGCAAATTATACTTTTGAGGAAATGATGGCATGATTTCTAAGAAGAGACTAATTTATAAAAACGAGGAATAAGTCGTGAATTGCGAATACTTTTGGTATAAATTCAAAAAAACAATTTTCGGTAAAATAGAAAATATATATAATTTTGTTTTATCGCAACTTTTTGTTGAATATAATCCTATTTTTCAAAGTATATTATAAATGGCGAAAAGAGAAAAGTAAAGACGAAGTTCATTGACATAACGACCACCGATGAAGTGTTGCATAAATCTGAGGGAAGTATACAACTGCTGAACACTTGAGCCGCCAGTAGTTGAGAAAAGCGCTAAGAATTTAGTATCAAATAAATAATTTTAGGGCTATTTCGCAGATTTTGCATTAAATTAGATTAAAAACAGTTAATGAAATGCATACAAAGCACCGAAACATTAATCAACTTAAAGTTATCAGTGTAATTTCAAGTTAAAGTATAATCAGGTGAAGTATTTACGATTCTTATGTATTCAGATTAGATATCTACGAAAGTGTTCACATTTTTTCGCCGCAAAGTTTGATCGGTGAAATTAATCTTGTAATTTTAATTCATTTATCTTAATTGCTTGAAATGATTATCCGATTATTACTCGATCGAATAGCAGGCAATTTGTGAAATATCCCAAAAGATTATATCCTTTTTACAGCTTTGAATGAAATATTTAGAAATGAATTTAAGTTAATTGAATTCATTAAATGTTATGACTCTTAGGGTTCAAGACGTGAGTGATTTCATTGATTATATCCCGATTTAAGTCTCATTGCGTTTGGAGTAAAGAAAAGTTTGTTTAACTTCTGTTATACTCTTAAAGTAGTGCTCACAAGTAGGACAAGAGGTCCTGGGTTACCACAAAAGTACAATATTTATAAATATCAATGACTTGATTTCCAATCAAATATACATAAATCGGATATATATTTGAAATTTATAGCTAGATTATTTAAGATACTAAATAGGTTTTCACTGGCGGCACAGAATGAATATAAAAAAGCCTATCTGAGCTAAGCTATCACATTTAAATTGGACCCTTTGGGTCACATTCTTTGAGCTTTGAATGAAAATAGTGAAGAAACTCAACTATTTTTAATGTACAGACCGGAGGCTTAAAACACATTTTTTAATTTCTTCTAATACTATGTAATAACAAATGTTTTATAACTACTAATTGACACGAATATCACTTACAGTTTGCATTAGTATTCAATATTTTTTAATTGCTTATAACTTGTGAGTTAAGTCTCATTGCTTTGAATATATTTTTCACATCAATTAAATTTAGAAAAGGATTTTCAAAACTTTTTATTTATGATCCGAATAATTAGAGCAGTATTTTGGGCAAAAATTTTCATAATTAAGTTGACGTTTGAAACGCCGAAACCAATTAGAATTACATAAATTAAGTAAAAGTTCGCAACTGTCTATAATTTAACCATGGTAATCTAAATTGGACTGGTTTACAAACCAATTCTCAATGAACTCGTATACATATGCATGAGTTATATACAGTATAACCAATTGAGTGATTGACAGGAAAGTGAATAAAAGGTCGAAATGAATATTCATTTCTTACCCAATCTATGAGATGCCAGATATTCAGCTTTTCATTACACAAATCGCTTCAATCGATACATCATTTCCTATGACAAGAGGTTCGGCTTTTGCGGAGTTATTATTGCAAACCATTTCCACTGAATAGAGATAATGGTATATATCTTAGACTCAAATTATGTTCACAATTCTCACCGAAAGAGTCGGTGTTTTGATGAAAATTATGTGCTAGTTCATAAATAACGAGACACTGAAAATCGTGTGAACTTTCTCCTCTCATCTGACTATTATTATTAAAATCAATTAGTTATTTGTTGTCTAAAAGTTCCTCGACTTTCGCTATGTTTTGAATTCTAATATTGCGATAACTCTATACAAAGCAAAGGAAAACTTGATAGTTCACTTCATCTCAGATTGAAGTTCTGATATTTCATCTCATATTTATTCCGAGTTTAAGTTAAGATAAGGAAACTCTTTGAGACACCGATTGTCTGACAACTTGTCCATCACTTAATGTCACTTAAGATTATTTTTCTTTCATTATTTATATTCTATTTATTTTGAAATAATTTATGATTAAAAATACGAAATGAGACACATTTGTTACATCGAGTCATTACTGTATAGTTTATGTCTAGATCAATTCAAAAGCTATATTTTCCAGGAATTTGTTATAAAAACATACATTCAGATGATATTTAGGATTCTTTTGGGAAACGAGACCTAATTTTGATGATTATGTAGTGGTTCTGTGTTTTCCTTTCAATCCATAAAAGTGCGTAAAAATGAGCTGAAGTTTAATCTCAAACTCAGTCCCAACTCTAAAGCGCTCTCTTTGTTGTGATTCCGTTCCAGTCTTTGGATTTTCTTCAAACAAATAAAGAATAACTTATTTTTCTCCAAAGCTTTTCTCAATTTTAATAAACCTATTATTTGTTGGGTTCAGACCAGAGGCCGACCGAAACCAATCGTCTCAAAAGGAAATAAGTTTGAATGAACTGCTCTTTCAAACTAGTAATTGATTCTTGTTTTTCATTGACTCATAAGATAAATATAAACTAATAATCAATAATTAAGAATATCATCAGATTATCACATATTTCCGAATTAATCGGCGTTAAGGCAAATAAAACACCTAATTCTGTAACTACCATGTGCATTGTACATTGTACAAGCTATTATTAAATATAATAAAATATAAGAGCGGTTCCTTTTGTATGAATATCGAACCCGGACTTTCAAATGTATTAAAGTGAGGACTTGTGTTGAGGACTGTCCCAAAACTATAAAGTCCTTTGAACTGATGATTGGCCGCCACTCTCTATGGTAGTAGTGAGTAGACTAATCTGGATACCTGTCAAAAGGGTCAATAGACAACTTGGTTCAGACCCTCAAGAAATAAAAGTTTTGAGTGAAACACATTTCAGGTGCAACTCATTTGCAGTGCAATAAGTTGTGAACCAATTCACTCCTTTGTGGGAAAATTTCGGTTTTCTCTCAGACTATCACTTCTTATGGTTTTGTCTAATTGAACGGGTCAGGATCAAGAAAGTCCGAACTTTAGTGCGCAACTCCAAAAAAAGGGACAGCACTCATTTATAAAGCATTGATGATATGCCCTTTATATATTCATACTACTAAACTTCGGACTTTCTTGATCCTGAATGATTCAATTTTAAGTAATACTTGAATTTGAATGAATGCTTGACTTTTGTACTTAAGAGTCAATGAATTCAATTTAGAAGAGAGTCAAACACGAATTTTTCATATTTCTCATCAATTGTTGTTTTAGTAAAATTGCCATGTTTATACTTCTCTGCTCCAAATAATTGTTTTCGTATGACTTATACCTGCAATAAATAGAGTCTTAAAGAAAACTCTTACAGAGTTGGTATAAATTCAATGATTAATATGTTGGAGAATTTATTGCAACTTTTGGGTAATAATTCACATAAACAAAGACTACCCAAAACTTTTGCCACAAGTATCTCATAAATTGAAAATTTTTCATTTATAATATCTTTCTTATCGATGGCATAGTTTTCGATATAGATTTTAATTTTCAATAAAACTCTAATAATTTCCCATTTTTTTCGCAATTATTTAATTATTTCCATTAAGTACTTCCTTCGAGGAAAACGTTTTCAATCAAATCAATAGAAAAGATTTTTTAATAACATAGCATTGCATTGAATGCAAAAGTTTGCAAAAAAAATATTGAATAGCTTTTGCTTTTACAGCAACTTATTATTCAAATAGTTTTACATCGATTATGATTTATATGAAAAAGTGTTGAAAACCAGGAAATATCCAATTTTATTGAACAAAGTCTGAATTGAATCGATTGATAACTTTGATAGGTTTGAATTACCTCATATCGAGACCAAAGACAAGGATCAATAAGTGTATCGTATTTTACTGCCATTTCCCACTCTAAACCCAATTCGCTAAAATTGTTGTACTTTTTTTGAAAAGACCATTATTTTACTGAAATTCCATTAAAAATTGATCATAACTTTAAAATGCAGTCATTATTTTGTAATCACAATCTACAGTAAAATGGATGAAATCAATTGAGTACATCTCAGAACTGAATGAAGGATTAAAAATACAAATTATAATCCTCACTAAATATGCCAGAATAGCATGGATAATTGCTACATTTTCCTAAGTTGACAATTTAACTTGTTATACTAATAAACATTACATTATATTCAAAGATAACAAGCCAGTTTTCTTTTTAAAAATATTTTGATTCCATTAAATGTGAAGTTCATCGCATAAAAATTCTTGAAGTGATATGAGTAAGTTAAGTTTATCAAGAGATATTGGCCAAATAAATTATGGGCATACCTGTCCTTAAACACATTACAGGATATGGGCAATCTGTGAACTATCGTATTATGATAAGGCCCTGAGCAGTGAGCCGGGCAATCATTCGTTGGAGTTTCACACATATCATTAAGGTTTATTTTAGATATATATTCCATTTCTGTGGATGAGTGCAAAAAACTTATTAAGTGACTTAAAATGATTTCAACTCCAATGTGTTGTTATATAAGAGTTTAAGTTTAAATGTCTAAGACTTTGAAATTCAAAAATATTCTCCAATGAAATCAATCTGAAAGAGCGCTCAAAGGAAGAGATGATAATATTTTTCCAAAACTATATAACTCTTAAATTTTATGGGTTTTGAAACACAAAAATTATTATTAGAAACTTTGACTCGACGTTAGCGTGACTTCGGTATACTTTTCTTAGGGATAAACCTCTTCTCTATTTATAATAGCTTTCCATCAATTATTTTTGCTGTAATCTTGCAAATATTTTATTTAGTCTTCGCGAGAATCAGACCTTAGATCTTAATATTAGGATTCATATACAAACCATTTTATATATTAAATTCATTCCGACATTCATTTTGCATAAACAATTTGAGTGCATTTCTGACACAATTTTAATATTTGGATAAATACTGACTTCTATTTACGATATGATTTGCACTGGAATTCACTTCTATTGCGATAATTACTTTATTTCCATACAAATGAAGTAAAAATGAATTTAAGTCAAACTTTTCTCTGTATTCAAAGACTTTCTAAGAATATTAGAAAAAAATCTATAAATAGTTAGTAATAAAAATAATTCATTTTAATTGCCTCATGTTTTGTGAAAGAGAGAGGTCAACTGATAATAGCCAATTGTTATGTCCTTAAACTAGGCATTGAAAATATTACCCAATTTAGGATGAGATCAATTTATATTTAATGAATTGGTAGCTATTTTGAGATCAAAATAACTTAATTTCAGTGTTTACTCAAAAGTAAAACAAAATATTAACAAATTATTAATTCTTTTGAGATCTTATCGAAAATATTATGTATTTGTTCTAAAATTTGCAAAAATAATTATAAACATAAAACAAATAAATTTTATGAATACAAACAGAATTTGCAAAATTAAAAATAGATTTGGCAGAGAGACAGAGGAATACCACTATTAGTGGTGTAGTCATTTGTTTTTGTCAAATACCGAGACATACCAAACATGAGTTTCCGGTGCTTTGTTTGGGTCACTAAACAACTGTCTATTCTTTCTATAGTTTCTTATATTTCACAGAATTATTATTTTTGGAAACTAATGAAAATCCATTTGATTAATTGCAGGATGATTTCGATACCCTGAGGCCACTGTGCTATCCTCAGACCAATGTATTCATTCTGTGCTTCAGTGTGGTCTGCCCCACGTCCTTCCATAACATTCAAGAGAAATGGTTACCGGAAATCAAGCGCTATGGGAATAAGGCGCCGGTGATTCTGGTGGGCACACAATGCGATCTCAAGCATGACGTGAAGGTCCTCATAGAGTTGGCTCAATGTCACGAACAGCCCGTCAATAGCGAAGTGGCCCGAAGGGTGGCCAACAAAATTGGTGCAATCAAATACATTGAGTGCTCGGCACTCACACAGAAGAATCTTAAGGTTTGTACAACTTTTTTGGCAAATATCCCGAATTTGAAAGTAAATGAATTGTATTTCAATCAATTGATTAAAGCAATTATTTTGATGGCTTTATGTCGAATTGATTCCAAATGTTTGATAAATAATTTATTTGAATTAATTTTTTCTATTTTTGAAGTAATGTTTAATTTAAAAGCCATTATTTCGTCTTTAATTTTAATAATGACTTTAAAACTGCTCTTTTATATGATTTGAAATGAGGTTAATTAAAATAATAATAAAAATGATATAATAAATAGTTTTAATGTTAATCTGTTATGAGTTGATCTGAACTTTCAGTTACGGGTCATTGAATATGAAATGTAAAGAAGAGATGAAAAATCGATATTTTTACTCATTTTTATTTGTTTTTTGTTTTCAATGAATAGGAAGTGTTCGATACGGCGATACTGACTGGCATTGAATACCATGAACAGTTATTACAAAAGTCAAGTGCAAAGGGGTCGTCAAATCTGGTCAGTTGGGGCAAAGCTAAGGGCAAAAAGCTGTTGAAAAGCCGATGCAGAGATCAAAACAATACGAGCACTTGTTCTACATCTTCGACGACGAGCACCTCCTGCAGCAGTGGCTCGCATTTTAGCTGTAATGATACGTCTCTGCCGCCCATCCCATACCCGAGAAAGGAGTCGACGACAGCTAACAGTGTCTTCAGTGATGCCGGTGCTCAACAACATCTCTTTTGTCAACATTCCAACAAAAATACAAATCAAAACTCAAATAGAAATCGATTACGAAAGGGTTGGCGAAAGTTCTGCTGTGGTTTGTGATTAACTCATCTATCAAGTGATCTACCAATGACTTAACAATGACCTAGGACAATTACTATAATTGTGTTTTCAATGATTCTCAATTGGAAGGCATTTGAAAGACTGAAAGTTTTTAAATTGAAACACAATTTGCTTTTAATGTAACATAAGATAAGAATAACTGAAAATTTAGACTCAAATTTCGGTTTAATTCCTTTTTTTTGTTGATATTTGCGAGAAATTTATGAGTTTTGAATACAAAAATTAACAGTTAGTTTAATGTGAGTTAATTAATCAAAGTCTGGAATTCAGGAACAGAATCGAAAGGCTCTTCTTTTTGTGATAATTCTGTTTAACCGTTGGTTTGTATATTTGTGTCACACGTTTGCCATCAAAACAACAAAAACTGTCTTTTCATATGAATTGGTGACAAACGCGAAACACATTTCGACAAAAGTGTATTCAATTTAGAATCAAATAAACAACAAAAACAAGAAAACAAGAAAAACGCGAAACTTTTTTCTTTAAAATAATGTCAATTCTCTTCTCTTATTTCCTTATATTCACCGATAAAAACAGATTTTAAGTGCAATTAAGAAAAAGATATTTTTATGGAGAAGTTTGAGAAATCAAATCAAGGTTTCAAACATCAAAAGCAGATATATTAAGGATTTATAAGAAATATATATTTAAGGATTAAATTATATTAATAGATATGAAGAAAACAAATGAAGACAAACCAAGAATATGAGACATATCACAGACAAATGTTAATCGTAATGATTGGTAAAAAAGGCTGATATTTATCAGAATTAGTTTCAACTGAGAGGCTATCCTTCAGAATAACTATCAGTCTCTGAATCGGTTGAAAAATAAGATTACTTTTGAGAAATTCAATTCAATTAAGATTTTATCCGAAAATTGAATGTTTTATTGTTTAATTGAATACAAAAATTAAGTCATTTATTATTGTATAGGATTTGCTATAAATGTATTCAAAATCTTTTATAAATATCTTTAAATCTTTTCTTCAATAAAAATATTAAATCATTAATTTCTTCACTAATTTTTTTGATTCATTTTCAATGAGGAAAATGATTGCAATTTTTTGAAAAATAATTAAAAAGTTCTCTGCTATTAAAATGAGTCATTTTAAAGGACAAAATGATGGAAAGGGTTGAAAAATAAACTATTCATGTTTTGATATGTAGATAACTAAAAGATTTGATGTAAATTAAAAAAGTTTAATCAGGATTTCAATCAAAGCCTTAAAAATCTCCAAAATATTCATAATATTGTGTTTGACTTTGAATTGCGATAATAAAATTCAATTAACTTTTTATTAAAGGCGAAAAAAGGAGATTTTCACAAAGAAATGACCTTAGTATTAAAAAGTTATCTAGGGCTATATCCTTGGGCTAACAATTTTAGAAGTATTAGCCAGTATTAGAAATAATTGTATATTCCTGATAGAAATAATTGAATTATTAGCTTATTATACGACATAAAAAGCATTATATGAGAACTGAGCGGAATCTCAAAGCAAACACAAAATCAAAACATTGAATGAATTGTAAAAATACGTTAAAGTCATTAATCATTTCTCATCTCAAAGAATATTTCGGAACAGTTTGATTCAATAAAAAAAATTATTGAATTTGAAAAAATCAATTTATAACTCATTCCAAGTACAGTTTATCTCATATTAACGCGTCTCAACTTGAGTAAGATGAGACTATCTTAATCCTTTTATTCTATTTATCACAGAGATAGAGAGCTTAGCAAGTTGAGACGCGCTAATATAGACTGTACAGTCTATCTCATATCAGCGGGTCTCAA
>JAQIWF010001815.1:0-10714 GCA_034694965.1 Ceratozetes gracilis
TTCTAACCCGTTTATTATCACCTCGCTTAAGAGCACTTCGGCTTATTATCACCCCTTGAAAAATCCCCAATTAAACAGAATACATGTTAAAGTTGTCGGTTATAATCACTTTCGTTTATTATCACCGAAATTTTCAGGTCCCGACGAGGTGCTTATAAGCGGGTTAGAATGTATATCTTTAATAAAAAGGGTGACATCTCTTTCCTGATTTGACTGAAGACTTTCATATTGATGACTGACCTGATTTCACTATACGAATAATCTGAGGGAATGAGTTCCATCTGATATGGCCCGGACACAGACATCCCGCCATAATTACAGCGTCGTATGTCTTGTCATCGATTGGAAGTCTTATGTCTTTAGTGACAAAAGAGTTGATAAGATTTGTGTAACAATTCTTCTGTTTTGCTATTTCCAGCATTTCTGGAGTCGCGTCCAAAGCATCGATATTTGTGTAGCCATTCTTGTGAAGCAATGCACCGACCTGTCCAGTCCCTGTACCAATGTCCAAAATACGGCTATCCTTAGGTAAACCAAGTTCCAAAAACCCAGTGACTGCTAATACCGGACCGTTATATTCCATGACTACGACATCCTTTGAATGAACAAAAAAAACAAATTAATTGATATAATTTGATAAAACTATACCTTTTCATAATTCTGAGCCCACTTTGTGTACCATTCCTTTGTTTCACTCGGATCTCTTGGTTGAACAAGATCATCCAAATATTTGAGTACTTGATCCTTTTCGGTCATATTTTTAGAGCAATTTTAATGATAATCAGTATATTCTCTGCTATTTAAATGATTTTATTATCAAATGTTAATAAATTATCACAATCAAAATTAAGAACAAGGGCAGTCTATAACAAACTATCTTACAGTATAAATGTATCTTTGATTGGAAATGTTTTCCGACTACTGGTGTCAATAATACAGATATATTATCAGATTTTGCCAAATATTATTAATTAGGGTTTTGTACAATCATTTGTACAATCATTCATCAATATATAATTTCTTATTAAAATGGCTCATTTAATAATCTAATACATACTTTGATCAATGAACTGTCAATCTCTAGATTATATAACAATCAAAAACACCGCTTCTTTATGTTGTGTTAGTGGTTAACACAGTTATGATTGTATTATCTATTAAAAGGTTACTCATATTTATTATCGCTTTGAATTAAATATGGGTTTTATCACAATTTATTTATTTATTCTCTTTTGTCTAATTGTATATATGGATCAATCAATCCTCGATCAGATTGGAACAACAAATTTAATAACCAAGCTACAAGTAGTACCTCTGGCACCATATTGCACATATAATATTGGGTGCAGAATAAAGAATTCAGTCTGTGTTGAGGACCGGTGCTATTGTGCGCCCAACTCTGTATTTAATTCCGACACAAATGAATGTGATATCAATGAAAAAGTTGATTATTGGGCCCTATTTTTCATTTCATATATCCTTTTTGGGCTTTTCTTCCTTATTTGGAAAATGTTTGATATTCCACTAAGAAATTACTTTAAGGTAAAACCTTTGAGGTCATCCCAATTTAATCTGCTGAACAAAACTATCATGACAATTTTTATTTAGTACCGGAAAAATGGAAATGAAATCTCAATGAACAGTGAAATGACAATAAGAGAAGACATAATTGGATTGAATCCTCTCCTAATCTACTTAAGAGCCAATATCACAAAGAGGTTGTGCTATCAAAAGCCATTGTGTATTATATTGTCGAACAGAAATACGAGTGATTTTAGTGAACTGATCCAATTGTCTCAATATTTGGAAGCATTTGATTATACGGTGAAGTTGTGTCGATATAAGTCAGTCAATGGTTTACAGAAATACTTTTATCAATTGGGTTGTCAACAACTTTTGGGCGAATGCTGTTCTTTAGCCCTAATTATTCCTTCCTATGAAACAGTTAATGAACAACAGATCAATATTCCGGGAGAAGTCATAAATCTACTTAACTTTTATGATCAGTTGAAAAGCAAAAAGAAATTTATTATTACTTATTCGCAAAATTCTCGAATTGAATAACAGTTTATTAAATAAACTTTATTTGAATAATAGAATAAATAATTAATTGATAATTACTATGATAAATTATATGAATTTTTTAATTACTGGTTATTAATAATAATCCCAATTACTTATTAATAGATGTGTTCAATGAAAGTAACATTTCTATTCTTTTTTGCTTACATAACCTAGCAAATATAACTTATAGTAACTATAATAGAGAGTATATAGCGCTTAAAGGTGTTCATGTTCACTTCTCCGCTGATCATACACATTTACCGTATTGCAGTTTAACAGATGCAATTTAAAATGTTGAACCTTGATCAACTTTAGAAGATCATACTTATCATGGGAAATTATAACTGTTAAATTGATTGTTAAAGATTCTCACTTCAAATTAGTATCTATCTCATTTAAAAACTATTGTATTACTAATTGACTACTTAACTAATAGAATTAACTAAAGTGAATGTAAATTGACCTGTGCTCTAATTTTGCATAGAATATGTGTTTCTGTTATTGCAATGTTAACCCAATTTAATCCTTTGATTACTTGAGTATAAACTTACCATAGATTTAGTTCTGGTTTTTGGTGTAAAGCAATGGAAAACGTCTACAAAACATTCGTTGATTTATGATTTGAGTACACGTTTGCAGTCTTTTGAAATGTGAAGAAATGACAAAACATATGATTGAAGTGAAAAATGTGTCGATTTTCAGACACTTCAGTCACTGATTGCCAATCGTTTAAATTTGATCATTAGATTAGTCTAATCACTGGTGTCTTAAGTGATCGATAATATGCCTAATGGCAGACATACAGCCATCCGAGTGGTTGTGCTGTGTTTGTTGTGGTACATAACCAGTGCTGGCAATAATGTGATCGGAAAACTCTTACTGCAGTCCTTTCCCTATCCCATAACTGTCACTATTGTCCAGTTATTGTCGATAACGATCTATTCGTGGCCAACACTCTCCTTGATAAGTGTCCGCAAAGGGAATCCTATCCTCGATTGGAATTATTACCTAAAACTGATCATTCCTTTGGCTTTCGGCAAATTCTTCGCTTCGGTCTCTTCACACATCAGTATATGGACTGTTCCCGTCTCCTACGCTCACACCGGTATACCTTTCCTCATACCTCTCCTCTATCTCTTAGTTAATCTCAAAATATTTGATTCAATTATTCTGTTAATCATTTTTAAAAGACTTATCAAACAAATTGTGGACACATTTTAATTGAATTAAACATTAAGTTTGAGATTAATTTTGAATTAAATTTGATCTAAAAATGTGTTGATTTGGTTTCAGTGAAGGCATCGATGCCTCTCTTTGTGGTCGTTTTGTCGCGATTTCTATTGGGAGAGAAACAGACGAATAAAGTATTTTATATTCAATTTAATGAATTAATTGACTAATTATTGTAATTATCGTAAAACAGATCTATCTATCGTTGGCGCCAATAATTATCGGTATATTAATAGCAACGGTAACTGAACTGGACTTCAATATCGTGGGTCTCTTATCAGCCCTTTTCTCGATTTTCGTCTTCTCATTGCAAAACATATTCTCAAAAAAGGTTTTGTCACTCATTTGACTGTAAATGTATTCATTGACTGAATTGTCAGGTAATGCGTGAAACCCATATCCATCACTTAAGACTACTCCATGTGTTGGCCCGACTGGCGCTCATTATGTTCGTTCCCGTCTGGTTTTGGCACGACTTCCTCGACATAGTCTATAGTGAGAGCTCAACCACTATTGATGGATGGGTTGTATGTATGCTTCTATTCGCCGACGGTTTGGCCAATTTTCTCCAGAATATGATAGCCTTTACGGTGTTATCACTGGTCACTCCTCTCACATATTCTGTTTGCAACGCTTCCAAACGGATAGCAGTCATCACGTGTTCAATACTAATGCTTAAGAATCCGGTGACGCCTCTCAATGTCTTAGGGATGAGTATCGCTATATTCGGGGTTTTCTATTATAATAAAGTAATTCTCATTTCATTCCTTAATTTAATTGATTTTCACAAATATTTTGTATATTTTTAGGCGAAATATGATTCGATAGAAGAAGAGAGAAAGAAACCGATCCTTCCGTATACTAAAAGTGATACCAATTTGTTATTAAAGTTCGCAAATTCTAATGCAAACAGTTTTGGCTTCAATCACATCCCCAACGGGTCGAACGGCCACCAGAATGGACGCACTTATCAATACTGACATCAATTACTTTTAGGCAAATTAACGATCAATTTATTAAATAATTTATTTATTTTTCATTAAATCATTTGCAAACAAATTGTTATTCTTCTCAAAGAATTGTAAATTTTATTTTAGAAACTCTTTTTTAAATAAAATTTAAAATCTTTTATGAAATCTCAACCAAAGTATTGAATTGAGGAAAATGTGACAAATTTCCAGTTATTTTGGAAGTAGTTCTGCGAAATTCCACTCAATCTTAAGTTATCAAAGAAATTGATTTTAAAAGATATGTTTAAAACGAGTTTCTCATAATTTCTCGTATTTTCGCTTTCATTTCGTCTTTCAGGTAATTCCCAAAAACAAAAATATTTGAAATGACTTTGAACTTCACTATAAAACTATTAATTTTACTTCAATTTTATTATTATTTTAATCAAATGATTGTATCTGAGAAGTGAAGGGATACCACTTCACATTAATTGGCTTGAAATTAAACAGATCAGGCTGTCCCCTATGTCTTTGCTTTAGATCTGATTTGGACCACTGGAAGGGTGGCTGTTGTCTATCTGTGGGTCCGCTTACAGCTAGCATTTCCAGTTTGGTAACCATTACCGAGTTTGTTAGCTTTGCATCAATAGCCCCTGCTCCTCTATGACTCCACAGATACATCGGATACTGACCTTTTGGATCATTGAGATCATTGCGCGCAGCGATCGTTAACTCAGAAGAATAGGGAGGACTACAGGTCTGGTTATAGACTTTGCATTGCGATAATGGGTCGCTCTTGAAGTCATTGAATCGCATCAATGAATACAATGTTTTCAAATCAGTTACTTTTCTCTCTTCTCTCCGGAAGATTCTGGCCCGTGCTGTGTTATTCCAACAGTACCAGCTACTATTGCAAAGGCATAGTTTGTCAAATCCACTTATTTGCCCTATTTGATACAAGTAAGGTACATTATATGAGGCCCAATAACCCTGTTTCCGTAGGATAGATGTGACGTCTGCTGCTGCGGTCAGACCCGGCATTTGTTCAATAATCCAAAGCAAATCATTTGATAGATGAGATAATTTGGTGCCATTTTTAAAGAGTTTGTAATCAATTATCATAAACTGATTATTATAAGTCCCGCTATTGTACTCTGAGAAGAGTTGAGTCCACTCTTTGCCCGAATCGGCCAAACGGTTGGCGATTATATTCCGCACGAATTCTAAGACCAAATTTTCTGCTCTTATTGTCTCAAATAATGTCATGTTTTGGTTATGAATAGTTGTCTCCTGAACCACAAGACCAGAAGATATCACATAATAATCATCAGCAGAGAATATACTTCCAGGATAAGAAGGAAATGCTACCGAATGACCAGGGATAAGTTTTGTTTTGTTAGTTAATATTTTGAATAGAAAATTGTACTTCTTCATTATTCTTAACATTGTACTGTAATCAGACCACGTATTGTGAGCCACAAAGAGATCGCTGCCATCGACTAAGGGCTTGACTATTGCTGAACAGTGATCAGAATAAAAACTACTACTTTCTGGTGTCAGAGCACTTTCCAAAGTGGATACTTCTGTGGCGATGTTTAACATAAAGATCTCTTTATTATGAAAGTAATCGGTTGTTGTGTTAAAACTGTTGTGTGTTTTCCATAACTCATATCCCGATTGCATTCCTTCGATCTGTTTGTAAACCAAATCTATTTGATGCCAATAATCGCT
This sequence comes from Ceratozetes gracilis, assembly GCA_034694965.1. Lineage (NCBI taxonomy): Eukaryota > Metazoa > Arthropoda > Arachnida > Sarcoptiformes > Ceratozetidae > Ceratozetes > Ceratozetes gracilis. The sequence goes on from JAQIWF010001815.1 coordinate 5,976, forward strand.
ATTTTTGTTCTCTTCAGTCATTTTTCTGATGAACTCTTCATTCACTTCGAGAAAATTTTCGAGTTTTTGGCAAAAGTTTTTCTTTTGAGTGCAAAGATCACGAATACGATTCTCATAGTTCATTGAAATGAGATTTCCTGTGACATAACCTTCAAGAAACCCGGCTTTATATGACTGGTCCTTATCGTCAAATCCATCAAAGGTTTGAATTTCCAAATTGGCCCAACTTTTACGAAAAATAATAATTAAGTCATAAAAATTGGATATAATTAGTGTTTAATACCCAGTGCTGTTGATATTATTTTGGTAAATAGCCAGGGCTATTGCATTCTTGTTAACATTTATCTTTGAATCTGTTTGAGAGTGAATCGACCCGTTGTTTGTTATGTAATAATATGTAAAGTTATCGAAAGCGAAAGCATTTTTCCAAATAAAAAATAATAAAATTAAGTTCAAGAGAAAGGAATTCATTTTATTTCTTTGATTTTAATCTAATTACTAATTATGAGAATTGATTCTTACTTTACAAAAAAAATTATGTTTCCAAAGAAATGTTAGCCTCGAATAAGATTGTAAAGATTAACCCAACTTTTTAATGAGAGAATTAATTTAACTTTGAACATGTGTTTATCAAGGCAGAAAATTCTCTCTCAGTTCTTATTTTTTGTCAACATAGATCCTATTTCTCTCTCTCTCTCTCTCTCTCTCTCTCTCTCTCTCTCTCTTCCACATCTGAAAATTCTGTTGTATTCTATTTGAATATTCTGTGCGAAAAAAATGATAAAAAGTGTTTATAAGGAAAATTTAATAATAATTATAAAAAGTATAAAATTAATTAAAAATTAAAGAAAAGATAAAAAAAAGAGATTTTGGAATATGTCGGAGGAATTTGATATGAGAATCAGTTTGTTGTTTCATCTTTGGATTGATTGCTGGTATAGTAGTGTTTGACTTCATTGTTGTTATATTCAATGGGATTGTAATTCATGTGCATATTCTGGACGTCATCCTTATAAACACCAGTAATGTATTCGGCAGTTCCGCACAATTCATCCAAGATCACTTTCAAATGTTTGGCATGAAATTCAAGTTTAGTCAACAAATTGTCGTTATTTGATAAACAGCTGTCAACTGAGTTCGTGTTGTTATCACTGTTTCCGTTTATATCAATTCGGTTTTTATTCCTGAAATAAACCCATATTAGAGTCAAATTATTCTTAATAAATATAATCTGCAGTAATGCACAAAATTTAAACTTAAAAGGTGCGATAGATAAACTCAAGCAGTTTGTTTCAATGCATATACTAAATAGTGGTTTTCATTACTAATTTAAACTTTTAAAATTACCTTCTTTAACTTGAATCTGATATTTTTGAATGCTAACTTAAATATGTAACCACTGGCTCTGGAGTGCATCACTGCATATCCATATTAATTATATTAATTCCTGGCCTTGTTTTCACTAAAAACTAAAATTTGTATCAATTACAAGGTTTAAATGTTAGCACATTATTGAGTCAATTAATTGATACAAATTCAAGTCAATAGGTTTGGCAATGAAATGTCAGTCACTTATTATGTAACCAATTCGTTGGTTATGTCTTTTTTGGTAAAAACTCCAAATATTTTATGTAATAATTAATTATTGGATAAAATGCTTGTTTTAAGTTCTATAAACAAAAATATGCTAGATGGTCGAAATTTATATCAAATCAATTATAAAAACAATCGGATCAATTAATATTTCAATTTATTTCCTCACACTTTAACATAATTTCGAATTAATATATGTGTAAGATTACTATTTTTAGCGAGAGTTTTCTAGAAAGATTTCTAATTCTTATTGATTGCGAAAAATAATCAAGGGCATTTAAGATTCAAATGATACATGAAAATTACTTTTTAAAATACATTTTGATAATTTCAAGGATAAATATCAAAAGTCTCTATATAAAATTTAACAAGAACACTTTTTCATTATTTAAATCAAGATGAAGGATGAAAAGAGAATAAAAAAAATAAATATAACTAAATAACGATTTAATATGTATTGCAATAAATTTACTCGAATATTGTTTTAGAAGTGAGACAAACTTACTTTGAATTGTTTTGGAGGTGACGTCTGTCTCCGTATAAAATTTTGTTGATTTTCTTCAGATCTGTGTAAACGTTGAATAGGTTTTCATTTTCAGGCTTAACAATTCGAATGCCATTCTTAGCCATTGCCTCGCAGTCGATATCATTGAGACGGGTGGGCACCAAAACGGTAGATCCCATGTCGACCATACACTTCTCAAATGTTTTAATGGACTGAATGACCGATCCTTTATTGGAAACACTTTTCTCTCCGTTCATAACTTTATGATTCATTTTGTGTGAGATTATAGATGACTACACCTATCAGACAAAGTTTGAAGAATGAAATTTAGTTCAAATAGTTTCAGTTCAGCCAAACTTATAGCCGACGATCTAAAACACTGAAAATGAATATTGAATGAAGTTTTTTGCATAAAATTAACTATTCATTGAATAACTCGTTTTGTAAAGCAGTCAGTATTTCCCTTCAATCCGAATATATTTTCAAAACAAATTCGGATAAAAACTATTTTTTCCTCAAAACTTCCTACCATTGAATCGAAGGTAAGTTTGAAATCAGATTAAGTATCTGTTTTGGCTTTCAAAGAAACTAAGAGAATCTAAACATTGGTAAATGTCCTTTCTCACTTCTTACTCACAATCGGACACTTCACTGGTTTGGAGCAGTTCTATTAGAAAACAAGTTTTGCCTTTTCTTTAATCTATTGCAACCAAAAATAGGTTTTGTTTGATTGAATAACTTGAATGACCCAACATTTTACTGCAACTAATCTTCAAAATATGTAATACGATTGTTAAGATTGTCCTAGGGCATTCAACAGCTTAAACCGTTTTTAGCCTATTTATCAAAAAAAATTAAAAGTGAAAACTTACTGTTAATTAGTTAATAATTGTGTTCTTGTCCCTATTTCGCACTTTAATATTAGTTAATTTGAATCTGAAAATAATTGAGAGAATATATTTGATTCAAATATTCAGTTAATAAATGAATAAATCAATTAAAATGAAAGGATATTATGAACACGTCTTACATACAAATATTAATCAATGCTCTGAATATTTTTGATGGCAATACTTATTTGGGATTTTGTCTGAAGATTCTAAACAATGACAATAAACTGTTGAATTGAAATGAGGTTATGTTCACTTGAATTCTGTGTCACTCGAAGGGAATGTCTGTTTAGGATCTCCAACGAAGAAATAAACAAAAGAAAATTATTGTCGAATCGATTTTAGTTTTTCGTCATTTCGTTATTATTGTCTTCAGTCACGAAATCGATTTTCAAATAATTTTATTTTATAATTAATTTTCTCTTTTCTTCTGTTCAAAAGGTTGAGAATTTTATCCTGATGGCTTTTTAATGACAATTGGTTTCGAATTCCTAGTTTAATGTTTTATTTTATTTAACAAAATAATAAAAATTAACATTCAACTATTTACATTGCTATCATAATTACAAATACTGCATAACTAGTACATTTTGGAAAAATACTTTGAATTCAACGTAATTATATCCTTAAAACCTATCAATTATTCTGTTGTCAAATATTTTCCGACTCAGTCTTACCTCAAATCCCTTCTGATTTGTAATCCAAAGAAATGTCAAACAATTTACTAGATTTCACTTTCCTTACAAAATGATTGTTTACTTCTTTCACTTTTATTATTATTATTTCATTTGAGAGACTATGAAACGAAGGAATACTTTCTAAGACTAATTGAAATTCTGAACGATATTTGCGATCAAAAGTTTATAAAACGAAAGTCTGTTCTAAGGATTTAATTACATTCTGAGCTTAATATAGTGAACTAGAATACAACATATTCGAGCTCATTATTCATTAATACCTTCACTTCCTTTTCGGTAGTTTATTCAAACAATAACCCAATGTTTGATAGGCTGTCAGTAAAATATAAACTGTCAACGTCAATTTTCCCAATAGATTTACATTTAATAAATATTAAAATAACAATAACCGTTTGATCTTAACAAGTTAATGTCATTTTATTGCATTTAAATAACAAAATATAATTGATATTAATATTAAGAGTGAAAATAAACCAAATTGTCCCGAGCCAATATGATTTTTGAAATATCTTGGTGCTCGAGTTGTAATGTTGATCACTAGTGGAAATTCAATTGATCTGTAATTAAATTTTGCAAAAACTGGTTTCTATGTCTAATGAGTGAAACACCGAAATCCTTGTCGACCTTCAATTTCCCAACAGATCGGGGGAATTAATGCCTCTGTTAATATCAAAATAGTTTTATTGAAATTGTAATTAACAATATTAACAATATTAACAATATTAACAATAACATTTATTTATTTATAAATTGTTTTGACGTTTCGTAGTAAAACAACTTTAGGTATTTGCAGGAGTATTGGAATGTTGTAATGTTTTAATTGTTATCTACATGTTTGAAATAGGCTGTCGAGCAAATCAGTAATGTGCAGGTAGATCGGGCCTCAGGCAGAATCAGATTTGGGATGCAATCAATATACCGTATTACCCTCCAAATAAGGGCATGCCCTTATATTATGAAGGAGACCAGACTGCCCATATACCCCGGGCATACTGGCATAGGTTTATAATAGGATTCCTAAGATGACCAGAGGTATGTTTTTAAGAGAATAGT
>JAQIWF010001816.1:0-10712 GCA_034694965.1 Ceratozetes gracilis
GTTGAGGAGGGGGATATCCCCCCTGAGGCATAAAAATCTCGACAGACCTAGTGCTTGTCCATAGACGTAATGTTAAGCTTTTCAAAACCTCAAGGGGTATTCGCGTTTACCCCTCCCCCTCTCGTAGCATTGTTTGCCACTTTTAGTACAAACCATTATTAGTTTTCTTAGCAAAAGAACTTTGGAGAGTCAGGGTAAAAGATAATGGAAATATTTCTTACATTTTGAAATTTCTGCTTTTCTTGCCAACTCAGCTAGTATATTTTCGGCTATTTTGCCAGCTCCATAAGCTAGCAGTGCATCGGTCACAGACATAATCACTAAATTAAAATGGTTCTTGACGTTTGGATTTTCAATGACATTATCAATGGCTTCAACATAACCACTCGGCCGATATTCATCGTGGATATATGAATCTGCACACGTAGTTATGGAGTCTACGATTACTCCACCACTTAATCCCCATATAACTGGTAGTAGGAAACCACCGCCATATATAGCAGCGGTAGCCCCTCCGATTACAATACCAGTGGTCCGGGTGGCACTTTTCATGGCTCTGTTACCGCCATCAGTATCACCGACAGCATAGTGAATGATGCCTTTAACATGGCCAATTGCTGGAAGTCTATCTAATGAATTGAATATAACTCTCATACACTTCTTTTGAGTGCTAAGTTCTCCCTCCATATCTTCAGCTATCAATTGCATTTCAGTTATCTAGGTTCATTAAGAAACACTTAAAATATTTTTTATACGGGTCGTACAATAACATAGTTTTTGAAGTACACTTAAGTATGGAACTGATCTGACGAGAATATATTAAGAAAACGACCTAGAGGAGGAAGAGGAGGGGTTCTCTAAACTTTAAAACTTAGAAAGTTATCGTCCGATAATCTTCATTGGATGTTTGTTAGTATTTAAATTAAAATAAGGAATGAGCAAGGATATACATCAACAGAGACTGTTCTAGAAAAAAATTCTATTAAAATTTCCACTTCTATAAACGCAATGTTAAACTTTTTCCTCATAAGGGGTATTCAATATTTACAATAATAGGAAAATGTGTTGACTGCACGCCTTGCTCATCCTTGATCTATAGATACCCAAATATTTTACCTGGGTAACAATTGGACATTCCTTGACAATTGTTTCCTGTAGTTGTCGACTCTTTGCGTTTGCTATATAATCACGACAAATTAACTTGATACTCGATTTTACTTGTAGAATTGGACTTGAATAAGTATTTTCCATTTTGCTCAAGGCAAATGCCCAAAAGTAATGATTTAAATGTTAAATGTGAGCTTAAACTCAATAAACAATAAACAAGATAACTTGAACTAATGGAATAATTATCAGTTCATTCATGTAACTTATTACTGTAATTTATTTACCCCTGATACCCCCTCCTAATGCGACCCATGATTTTAATCAATCATTTTCTTATTATTTATATGATTTGAGAAAAATTAGTATTTATTTGGTTTGCAGTTCTGATGCAATAAATTCATAACATATGCAATGGGTTTCACTTTTTACGATAAAAGAGCACAGAATCACAAAATCATTTAACTTATATTTAATTAGTTTTATCCACTTTTCACTATAATTATGGCACAAAATTTTACAAATACTTGGTTTGAATTTTCTGATGTAAGTGAAGATCTGAGTGAGTGATGAGGCGGTGGTAACCACTGCTATGGACTTATTTTCAGTTTATTTTAACACTCTATGACGTAACCCATAACTAAATCCCTGACTCCACCAGATATCAGAGCAAAATTTGACCTGTTTGGATTTAATTTTAGACATAGTTATGCCGAATATCTGGGTTACTCCTTCTACTCCTTTATTCTACCAGAATAAATTAAATAGAATATACAAATTAGAAATGTTGCATTTGAAAACTTAAAACTAGCTAATTTTATAAATATTTTTATCCTTTTATTAGATTTTTAAAATAAATTCTAATGAGTGAGTAATGTATATCCTTGATATAATTATAACGAGCATAAATTGAGCCCTTATGTCATAAGTTCTGACTCACAACTCTACTGTTTTCAAACAAATTCAAACCAGAGATGTATATCTCTTAAGGGGATCTTTGGAGATCTTGGTCACTTTGAGTGTCAAGGAATTGATGTATTTCTTCTCAATGATTTAAGTTTGTCCTTAAAATTTCCAAGGTAAAAATTTAGATATCTTTGAAAGTTGAGTGAATTTTGAAGCTATATTAAGATACTTGGAAATTTTACTCAAATATTAGTTGTTAACTAGGAATTGGTTCATCTTTGCAAGTTTAGTTTCATTGAATCTATTCTGTTGTATATAGTGGGCGAGAGAGGGCGCGACTCCTCTTTTATTATGATTAAAGGCCTGATTCAGACTCTCCTAAAGTAAGAGTTGATTCAATGACGTGTCGCAAATGTGCCCAAAATAATAAAACATCATTTATGTAAAGTCTTGCCATTTATGTATAAAGGATCGCATAACTCATTAAAATGAACATAAATTATGTCATATTCAAAATATGGGCAAATACCTGTTCGCACATTACCATAGCAACAGTTATTTATTTGACGTATTGGTGAATAGACTAACAAAAGTGATCTCATAATGAGAGGAGAGTTTACTTTTAAATTGTGAGACAATGTCTAAGACGCCAGTAATGCCTCTTAACTGACAAACAAATTATTGTCTCATTTTTAATAAACCACTGAATTGTGTTCAATACAAATGTCTTATAATAGTGAGTAAATCATTAGTTTTTTTGATAATTTGGTTGTGGAAAGGGATCACCATTTGGTTACTTTCCACAGCTCTGTGAAGACTATGTTTCAAATTTCATTAAAATATTTATCTCTTAGGGCCTCAAAATAGGACAGAAGGCGGCGATAGAGGAGGTAAACGCTATGGCGATGGCGATAGAGGAGGTGGTAAAGGCTATAGCAGGGGCGGAGGTAACGGCAATGGTGGGGGAGGTAAGGACTTTGGTCGTGGCGGCGGAGGAGGTAGAGGCGGCCGTGGCGCTGGTGGTGGGAGAGGTCGTCCTTTTTCTGGTTTTGATATCCGACCCATTGCTAAGTCCTGTCCCATCAAAGATGCCTTTAAGAAAGAAGCCAAAGGACAGGTCGGAAAAGAAGTGCAATTGATTGCGAATCACTATCCGATCCGATTTAAAGACATTCATTGTTATCATTACGACATTGAGATCAGTCTTCGGCGAAATGACGGCAAAGGATTCATACCTATTGTGGGCCCACAGGAGAGGAAAATGCGAAGAGAAAGACAATTAGAAAATATTAAAATCATTCAAAAGATGGCCAAAGACTGGCCTCAAGTATTTGCTCCCAATAATAGACCCGTTCTTTATGTCTTTGATGGCAATCGAAACCTCTATTCCGCTAAAGGACTAGAGATAGGGACCGAACAGATCTCAAGAGAAGTGACCACAACTTTAGATGGATTTCCTGAACAGACTTTCGTCGTGAAGATTGGATTTGCAAAAGAGATTTATATGAGTCCTATCAATGCATACCTCAATGGAGAGCTTAGAAAACCTGATTTGGCGCTCCTTAGGGAACCACTTCAAGTGTTGGACATTGTATTACGATATTGTCCTCAAGAAATACGAGTCGCTGTCGGACGCAATCTCTTCGCTAAGAAGAGTGAGAACGAAGAGGAAGACCGACGAAACAGAATTGAAATTAGAAATCAAAACTCACTGATTGTGTTCGGACACCACCAGAGCGTCCATATAACTCAAATTGGACTCACACTTAACGTCGACCGCTCCACCACTCCATTCAGATCTGATGGTCCTCTCGTTGATTACGTCAGTCGTGAACTCAATATTAAAGATCTGAAGACAACACTATTTCTTGAGAAACACATAAATCGAGTCAATTCTGTCCTCAAAGGTCTGAAGATATACACAACTCATGTAATGATTGGAGTAATGGTTCAGAAGAGGAAGCATACCATCGAAAAGATGATTAATCATAAACCAAGTGAGCAGATGATGAGCACCGAAGGGGGAGATATAACTGTTGAGCACTACTTCCATCAAAGATATGGCAAAACACTTGAGTACAAAAATGTGCCCTTAATTCAAATTAAAGGGGGGTCTGAAGGGAACCGCAAGTATCTGCCAATTGAGATGTGTTTTGTATATCCCGACCAACCGATGCCCAGAAAATTAATAAATCCTGAAATTCAACGAAAGATTGTGGAGTCGACTAATAGTCAGATACCTCTCCAAAGATTCGAGAAAATACACGAATCGAGGAATGCCATCACTAGTGAAAGCGAAAACTTAATGTCGGGCTTTGGTATTGAAGTGAGTGCTTTCCCTGTGAAACTGACAGGTCGGGAGTTGCCAGCGCCCAAACTTAATGGAGATAAGGACACACTTCACGTAACTAAGGATCTGAACCACTATTTGTTCTATAATTTATCCAAAGAAGTTTTGAAGACTAATTTGAAGGCAAATTTTGATAACTTCTTCAATGATAAGGATTACGGTCTGATCGCCAGCGCTCTCAATATTGGACTTAAGGTCAGACGAATAGACACCTCTGGTGGACCTCCGAGAGAGGTGGGAACCGCCACTGAAAATGATTTCAAGATCGGTGGAGCGATCACTGCATTTGAAAAGTAATTATTTTGTGTTTGAACTCAATCTTATGTTTTAACTGTTTTATACCAAAAGGTTCATCAAAACAGCGAAACAGAATTTTCCAGAAATTCAAATGATTTTCGTTTGTATACCAAAAGAGACTGAAACTTACGAAAGGATTAAACTGTTGTCTGATATCGTGTATGGAATCCCCACTCAATGTATAGACGACAAGAAATTCATTTCAAGAAACGCCGGATATTTCAACAACTTTTTGCGTAAGACTAACGCCAAACTCCAGGGTCAGAACCAGGTTCTGGTGAGGGGACAAATGCCTGATATGTTCAATAAACCAACCATGGTTGTTGGGGCTGATGTCACTCACCCGGGATTTCAAAATCCTTTGGCTAATGAAAGAGTGATCTCATCGATAGCAGCAGTGGTTGGGAGTTATGACAGGGATTGTACTAAATTTGTGGCCTCTGTTTCCGCACAACCAATGAATACAGAGATAATCACTGACTTCGATATCCTTTTTGGAAGACTTCTCAAAGAGTTCTTCAAAAGATATCAAAAATATCCGCAGAATATTGTTCTCTTCAGAGATGGGGTGTCCGACAGTCAATTCGATGCCGTCAGAGAGTATGAAATCCCTCTCATTCTGAAGGCATATCAAAACGAGAGAATAGAATTTGAGCCAAAAATCACTGCATTAGTGGTTCAGAAGAGACATCACACGCGACTCATTCCCGCCATCGGTGAGAAGAATATGAATCCGGGAACTGTTGTCGACCACACCATCACTAACCCAATGAATAAAGAGTTTCATTTGTGTTCACACAGAGGACTGTTGGTTAGTATTGCACTCAACCTATGGTTTGAGACCAAATAAATAGCGACTAATCTCTGTTTAATTTGTTACTTAAGGGAACGTCACGTCACGCCAAATATGTTGTCCTTAGGAATGACCATATGTTAGGTGACGACGAACTCCAAAAGTTGTCGTATTATATGTGTTATGCATACGTGAGGTGTCCGACACCCATATCGATCCCAATTCCAGTGAAGTATGCCGACCTAGCTGCTTTCCGCACTAAACAACATTTGGCCGCAATGGACATCGAGTATGAAATGGCAGGTAATGGACCCGAAACCGACGATCAGCGGAGAGTACGAGAGGCTAAATCTATACGACTAATGAACGGTCGGATTAAAGTTCACGAAAACATCGATTTTCTTCCCTATTATTGTTAGTTATTATCACTAAATGATTAAAACCTATACTTTATAATCACTTTTGTGAGTCTTGTGATCAATAAATTCAATTTCATTACAAATATTGTTTCAATGATTACTCTTTTGATTGTTAGACATTTACCTTGATCAATAGTACAATTTTAACTTGTTTTTACCCTTCTTATTAAGTAGACTGCTTTCAAATTAGTAATGCTAACACGCGAGATGTCACCATGATAAAATGGTAATATTTCATAGCATTTCATCATTGTCAATAAACGATAAACAAACGTTTAGAAGGACTTTGAACTTTGGAAGTATCAGCATCATTTTTGTTGTGTAAGCACTTATTAATTGTTTACACATATTGTGGCAAAGATTGCATAACTTGAGTGCAATTCATATTCCGAGTCATTTTGCAAATTAATAATTTCTAATCGACTGAATTTCAAATATTTGGTTATTTGTGGTTAATTTTCTATATAATTATCGTCAAAGGAAAAAGACATGTCTTATAGTAAGTTAATCTCAAAGATTTATGCACGGAAGGCAGCTGTTAATCTTGTAGCTTTATCATCCAAAAACTTGGGATATTTGCCCCGATATTAGACCTCATATAATGGACAGACGTTCACTTAATGATAGATTTTTTAAAAACTCAATTAAATATTCAAATTATTCCTCAGGACCTCAAAGTGGGACAGGCGGTGGTGGAGGTAAGGGCTTCGGTGGTAGTGGTGGTGATAAGGGCTATGGAGGCGGCAGAGGTAAGGACTTCGGTCGTGGTGGTGGCAGAGGTAGAGGCGGCACTGGTGGTGGGAGAGGGCGTCCCCGTAATGATCAACTTGGGTTTGATATCCGACCCATTGCTAAGTCCTATCCCATCAAAGATGCCTTTAAGAAAGAAGCCAAAGGACAGGTCGGAAAAGAAGTCCAATTGATTGTTAACCACTACCCGATCCAATTCAATGATATAAATTGTTATCATTACGACATTGAGATCAGTCTTCAGCGAAGTGACGGCAAAGGAGTCATACCTATTGCGGGTCCAAATGAGAAGAAAATGAGAAGAGAAAGACAAATGGAAAACATTAAAGTAATACAACGAATGGCCGAAGAGTGGCCTCAAGTTTTTATTTCGGCGAATAGACCCGTTCCTTATGTCTTTGATGGCAATAAGAATCTCTATTCTGCGAAAAATCTTAGAATCGCTCAACAGATCTCACGTCAAGTGACCACAACTTTAGATGGATTTCCTGAACAGACGTTTCTCGTGAAGATTCAATTCGCAAAAGAGGTTCACATGAGTGTTATAAATGCTTATTTAAATGGAGAGCTCAGGTACCCTGATTTGGCACTCCTTCGGGAATCACTTCAAGTGTTGGACATTGTATTACGATATTGTCCTCAAGAAATACGAGTCGCTGTCGGACGCAATCTATTCGCTAAGAAGAGTGAGAATGAAGAGGAAAACCGTCGAAACAGAAGTGAAATAAGGAATGAGAACTCACTGGTTGTGTTCGGACACCACCAGAGCGTCCATATAACCCAAATTGGGCTTACATTGAATGTGGACAGGTCCACCACTATATTCAGAAATGATGGCTCTCTCATTGATTACATCGAGAGACAGCTCAGAGTCAGGGATCTGGGCATGACCATATTTACTCGGGATGTAATCACCAAAATAAACCCATTCCTTATGGGTTTAAAGATATATTGTAATCATATTATAGTGGACGGTAGGCCTCAGAAAAGGAAATATACCATTGAAAAGATGATTACTGAAAAGCCTTATGAGCGCAGAATAACTACAGACACTGGCATTAAGACAATTGAGATGTACTTTCGTGAAACATATGGCAAAGACTTAAACTTCCGAAACGTACCACTCATTCAATTGAAAGGCGGCTCTGAAGGCAATCGTAGATACCTTCCCGTCGACGTGTGTTTTGTAATTCCGGATCAACCGATGCCGAAAAAATTGATAAACTCAGAGATGCAGCGCTCGATTGTGATGTCCACTAATAGTCAGACACCTCTTCAGAGATTTGCAAAGATTCACGAATCCAAGACATCGATTACTTCTGAGAGTCAGGTATTGATGTCTGGATTTGGTATTGACATCAGCCCATCTCCTGTAGAATTGACGGGTCGTGAGCTGCCCGCCCCCTTAATTAATGGAGATAAGGACACACTTCACGTAACTAAGGATCTGAACCACTATTTGTTCTATAATTTATCCAAAGAAGTGAAGACTCATTTAAAAGCAAATTTTGATAACTTCTTCAATCATAAGGATTACGGTTTGATAGCAAACGCTCGCAAAATGGGGCTTAAAGTGAGACTTATCGACACCTCTGGCACAGCTCCTCCGAAAGAGGTGGGAACAGCATCTCTTGAGGACCTTAAAACAGCTGAACAGTCAATCGCTGCATTTGAAAGGTATAGCTCTCAAACATTTGCCACATTTTTTTATCTTATATTATACCTTGTTCAATACTAAATTGCTATTAAATCAAAGGTGAGTTTATAATTATTTTATCACTTAAAGGGCCATCAAAGGAGCGAAAGCGGTGTTTAAAGACATCCAAATAATATTCGTTTGTTTGCCTCGAAATTCGAATTTATATAACACTATAAAACTCTTCTCGGAAGTGGTGTATGGAATTCCCACTCAATGTATAACCGAGGATAATTTCGTTAGAAGGAATGGGGGTTATTTCAATAACTTTTTGCGTAAGACTAACGGTAAACTCCAGGGTCAGAATCAAGTGTTGGTAAGAGGCCAAAGACCTGATGTCTTTAAGACACGAACAATGGTTGTAGGGGCAGATGTAACTCATCCGGGATATCATAATCCTTTAGCCAATGAGAGGGTGATTTCATCAATAGCTGCAGTGGTTGGCAGTTATGACTTTGATTTCACCAAATATGTGGCCTCTGTTTCCGCCCAACCGGCGAATACAGAAATAATCGCCGACTTTGATGTGCTTTTCGGGAATCTTCTCAGAGAGTTCTTCAAACGAAACAATGGATATCCACAGAATATTATCCTCTTCAGGGATGGTGTGTCGGAGAGTCAGTTCGATGCCGTCAAAGAAAATGAAATTCCTCTTATTCTCAAGGCTTATGAGAGAGAAAGGGTGGGGTTTATCCCCCAAATCACTGCGTTAGTGGTGATGAAGAGACATCACACCCGAATCATTCCCGCCATCGGTGACAGGAATATAAATCCGGGAACTGTTGTCGACCACACCATCACTAACCCAATGAATAAAGAGTTTCATTTGGCCTCACATAGAGGACTGTTGGTTAGTATTGCACTCAACCAAACTATTATACAATTATGCATAATATTAATAATAGATGAGATTGTTATTTAGTCAGACCGTTAGAATGAAACAAGCTTATATCAAGTTAAATCAAGAGATTAAAATGCTTATCACAACCATCTAATCACTTCTTAATTTGTGAATTAAAGGGAACGACACGTCACGCAAAATATACTGTCCTCAGGAATGACCATAAGTTGAGTGACGACGACCTCCAAAAGTTATCATATTATATGTGTTATGCATATGTGAGGTGTCCGACACCCATATCGAACCCAATTCCGGTGAGATATGCTGACCTGGCTGCTTTTCGCGCTAAACAACACTTGACTGCACTGGATATGAAGTATGAAATTGAGTATAAAATGGGTCCTGGTGCAAATGAACCACCAGAAACTGAACAACAACAAAGAGAGCGTGAAGTCAACAATATTAAGCTACTGAATGATAACATAAAAGTGCATGATAATATTGTTTTCCTCCCTTATTACTGTTAATCAATTCATTTAAAGAGGATTGAGCAAGGACAGAAGGTTAGAGAGGGTTTTTCAAAAATTTTGGCTAAAACCTCGACTTACTTTTTAGTGCTTATCCATTGGCTTAATGTCAAACTTTTTACCATTGAGGGTTTAACATATTGTGGGCAAAAGAGGATTTTGCTGATTTCCTTGCTCATTCTTAATTCAAAATATGAATTAAGTAATATTAATCTTAATTTCTGAATCATGTGACCAATAAAAATATTTGAAAATAAATGTTCCAAACATTTTTTATTGCTAGATTATTACCTAACTAATGAATTACAACATCCCTTTGTGAAACATTGTTTAGTTAGAGCCTCTGGACTTTCAAAAATCTTTAATAAAAATGAAACCAGATCATTCATTAGAAAAATGTCAATAGAAAACAATGTAATCCAATGATTGAAGAAAGTGTTGAATATTCTGTTGAAACCATAGCAACAAAAATTCAAATCATAACAAAAAGCGATTTATTTTGTATTTGAATTTTTATTTGAATTCATTTAAATTTATAAATTATGATTCGAGTGTTTGGTTTAGGAGTGGGTCTATTTTTGATGAGTATTTTATGGCCCATTGTACTCATATTCTTCACGATTAGCAGAAGGGCAAAACCTCCCCTCACGTAAATCTACTCAATCAACTTTTTAAGCAATAATTTAAACCTTATCTCAATTTAATAGAACTTTTGGTACACTATCTGTAATTATAATGAGTATATTGACAGTTATCCTGGTCTTAATACCTCGAAAGTCTGATAAACCTTCTGCATTGGCGGAAACTGAGACGAGAGAACCGGATTGGATGTCACTCTTCAGACCACTGATAATTGGAGTCAATATAATCGCACTTTTGTTCGGATTATTAATTATTTACAACAAATTGATTTGCAAACAAATCATAAGGTATTATATATTGTAAACCTGGAGACGTCAATCAGACTGAAAATCAGACTACAGCAAAACATTTATCATGCACAACCTTTGCTTATTTAAAATGTTATTA
>JAQIWF010001817.1:0-10706 GCA_034694965.1 Ceratozetes gracilis
TTTTCCCATTGAAATATGCCTTTTATGAGGTTTCTATAGTTTAATTAAAGCTTAGTTCCTTGATAATTAGATTATAGTTAAATTAGCTTGATAATTTCTTAGATTACTGAGCAAGTCATTTGTATATATAGGTTAATTTGTTTATCAAGATAGTTTTTGAATAATCAAATTCTTTACACAAATAACTTATTCTGTTTTGCAGGCAATAGCCTCTGGTCGGGTTCAATACTCAGGTGATACCTCATCCGTGCCTAAACTGAGCAAGATGTTCCAAATGCCCACAATTAAAGCCAAATTATAATCCAGGAATATATGAGTCAAACGTTTTTTAAGTCAATTATCGACAATAATCTCGTCTCAAATGCTCTTAGAATTTGTTTTTAAATATTGTTTTTATTGAAATAATTTTTATTACAATTTGTGTTAAAAAC
Organism: Ceratozetes gracilis; assembly: GCA_034694965.1. Lineage (NCBI taxonomy): Eukaryota > Metazoa > Arthropoda > Arachnida > Sarcoptiformes > Ceratozetidae > Ceratozetes > Ceratozetes gracilis. The sequence continues at coordinate 432 of JAQIWF010001817.1, forward strand.
AATTTATAAATAATAGAATTTTATGTAAATTTTGGCCAAATTTTTATAATTTACTCTTCAAGCGATTTTTGAAGCAAACCTCACAAATAGATGGGTTGTCCGCTGAGATTGCATGAGGACAGGTAAGGGGAAACATCTCGACCGGCATTTCCCCCATTTGGTGGTCTGGCTCTTCGGTGATAACATTTTCTAACCCTCTCTTTGTGACCACAAACGTCACCGAATCGCCGGCCTTAAGACGAATGTTATTATTCCTGCAAAACAAAAATGGGTTTAATTTTCAAGTTTTTGCCACAATATAAACAACTTTGTCTTTTTGGCATTTTTGCCAAAAACCACTTTCTTGACCACTTTGACCGCGTTGTCCGAAACGGCTTTCGTTACGTTTTTCTTCACTAAATTTAAACTGAATTTCAATCCAGTGGTCAGCAAATCATCGAAATTCAATTTCGTGAAATTCATTTTCAACGCACAGGTACTCAATGCCTGTCCACAAACTGAGCTGTTTATGAGTAGACATAACCTATGCTATTATGGGACTCCTTCTCGGGTGGATTTTCCGCGGGACTCTTGTCTTATGATTTAAAGTTATGTAAAATAAAAAATATGCTTTCATAATTATTTAAATAAAATTCTTAGAGGATAAAATTAGTTTCAGGATAAAATTTATTTATAATCATTTATTTATCCTTGAACTTCAAAATTAATGTTTATGGTGAATGATTAGCTACAATAATAAATATGTTAATAATTTAATAAGTTTAAATTAATAAATTTAACTCAATAACGTATTTAAATAAAAATCAAGTTTATTTTTTATATTTTTAATTGGGTAAGCATGGTATTATTGAATATACAATCAAAATTAGCTAGATAACCTAAATTGATCACGTAGTATTTAAAGGTCAAAGTTATATTAAAGGTTAAATTTTTAAGAGTATCGTTAATTCACAAGAGTAAGTACATTTTCGCTTATTTAAGGTGGTTAATATAAGTTGTTTGGGTAAATTTCCAGGATATAATTGCTTTTCTCAATTGATATTTTTAATTGAGTCAACAGTTTTTAGTCTAAAATCTTTCCATGACTTCAATTGTAAATTAATTTTAAACATGAATTCAATGAATTTAATGTTTGGCCAAAAGCCGGCTCTTCAGCCGTATGTACGTATTGTGGAACAGCCGGCCAGGAGTGCAGTTCGCTTTCGCTATGAGTGCGAGGGCCGGTCCGCCGGTCCTATACCCGGTGTCAACTCATCGCCGTCTTGTGCCACATATCCCACGGTTCAGATTATGAACTATTCGGGCAATCGGGCTATGGTTGTGGTCTCGTGTGTCACTGTATCCCAGCCATACAGACAACACCCACACCATTTGGTGGGACGGATGGGCTGTCATAATGGGATCTGCACTATGATTGTGGACAATGCCGACCATTTGTGTACATTTACTCATTTGGGTATTCAATGCGCGAAACGCAACGAAATTGCTTCCAGACTTAAGCTCAGGAAGTCGTTGCAAATCGACCCGACCTTTGGTGGCTTTGACCACATTATAAAGACTGCCCGTGGTGTTGACCTGGGTGCTGTTCGGCTCTGTTTTCAGGTATTATCTTAATTTATTCTGATTATTAAAACTAAAATTTTTACCGGTAGTAGTTCAAACAATACCAAGGTGACAAATTGTCATAACATTTATAGCATTTTGAAATTAGCAAGGTTAAATTGATTAACTTAAACATTATGATAATCTTGAGATTTTTGTTCAAAGTCAGTGCTCATCACATTGTATATACTTCCCGGGGGTTGCCCTCAAATTAAAGGTAAAAAATGCCCTTAAATTCAGTCCTTATGATTATAAACAAGGTTAGTCTCCAATCACTACACTCTTTAAACATCATTTCGACATTTTTTGCATTTAATCTTAGATTTGAAGTGAAATTAAGATTTTATTATTTTTTATTCCTCAATGATTTAAATGACGTCTAAAACAATACATTTTTCCTCAATTTTATTCAAAATATTAATATTAAAAATAGTAAAAAGCATTCAATTTTTATTTGCATGATAATTGTGGAAAGAATAAACTCAAAGATGTTTTAAATAGCTGATTTTAATATAATCAGTTTCTAACTTAATCTATACTTGTTAATTAATTAATTAATTCGTTAAATCAAACTTTTGAAAGTAAAGGTATTTTGTAAATTTTTTTAGCTTGTATCTTTTTGATTTCCCTTTTAATATGACTATGGCTTTGTGATGTCATTTAAAGAAAGAATAATTATCTCATTAAAGTTAACAAGCGTTCATTGAGTAATTAAATTAATAGAAAAATCAACTTTTGACTTAAAAATAAAATTTCAAATAGAACAATCTAGTAAAATATAAAGTAAAATACATACAACATTTTACATCCAATATTATTGATTCTTTATGCTTTATAAAATATAAACTTGACTTCAATTATTAAATTACAGCTTAAAACATTTACTTTAACAAAATTAGTACTAGATTAATCTGAATTATTAATCCAGGTATTTTTGGAGGGTCCGGAAGCTGAAAAGTTTTGCATACCTTTAGAGCCTATAATATCGGACCCGGTGTTCGACAAGAAACTACTGTCCAAACTCAGCATAACTGACATATCAACGAACAGTGCCGTCGCCACAGGAGGTAAAGTTATGCTGTTCTGTAACTATATCGATGAGGACGACATAGAAGTGCTGTTCTTCGAGTGCGACAACTCAGGACTTCCGCAGTGGCAGTGCTTCGCCAACTTGAAGCCACCCTACGGTGAAGTCCACAAACGGGTCGGCATGAGTTTTATGGCGCCTCCCTATAAGGACCCACAAATCACTGAAGTGATCAAATGCTATATGCAGTTAAGACGGATCAGTGACCACGAGGCCAGTGATCCCATCATCTTCTACTACTTGCCAATCAATCCACACCACAACTGTCCGTTTGTGGAACACCACAACTCTAGTCATGGTATTAATCTTTGCGGATATTCAAAGAAATTCAGGGCAAGTATACAAAGACAGAACTCCGACAATATATCACATACTGAAGAGTCGGATGAGTCGAAGCCCGAAATGCCGAAACCCGTTGTCGAGGATGTGTTGAAATTTGAAGATATCGACAGTGATGTGGAAGACATGTCTACTGAACATAATTACGTTCAAAAGGAACTCACTCCAAATGAGACACATATCAAAAGCGAAATAATTCAAAGTAAGTGTAGTAAAGAAATCTAACCTTAGTTTTTGTTAAGTGATTCTACTTTTCTCATAAAACAAAATGTTTCTTCAAATTAAGTGTTTCTACACTATTAACAAAGTTAGTGCTTATTTCAGGGCACCAGGTTACAAAAAATTCTAACTTCCCTCTCATTGAAGTTAATATGAAAATGAGTAACATAATATGTGTGCCTATATCTTGATGCTCTATTCATATAGAATGACCTACCTTGTTTACATTTGCTTAGAAACTTGCTGATATTTAATTTTATCTTAGAGTGTACACTATGAGATTAATCAAGTGGGCTTTAGGGCTGTCTATCCTTTTTGGTGAATGGGCTGATATTTGAGACATCCCTATATGAAAGGCTATGTAAACTTATGTCATGCACTTTGTGAGCAATTTTTTGTACGATATAATTGAATGAGCAATGTGCCAAACAAACTTGATTGCTCACTCAACTATGTCGTACTAGGGTGACAAACAAGAACACACAAACTGCATGACATGAGTTTACATAGCCTTTCATGTAGGGATGTCTCAAATATCAGCCCATTCACCAAAAAGGATAGACGGCCCTAAGGCCCACTTGATTAACCTCATACTGTATGAAAATTACGCTAGCTCTACTTTTAAGACAAAATTATTACAGTAACTGTTGAAAAATAAACGAAATTAGACTTTAATGAAAATATTGTTTATTTTAATATAAAAACATTCGTAAATAAAAAATAAACAATTCTTAGACATTATAGCAAATAAAGAACTCAATTATACTTCTCTTTGAGAAGATATCAAAATATATCATTGAGTTCTGTATTCAAATAAGTGAAATAAATGACACTTTAAGACAGTGACAGTCCATTTGGTTACCATAAACCAATTGGCAATTAAAATAATCAGAGATTAGTTCCTCTATTGTTATGTCCTGGATAGCCTAGGATTTCATAACAATAGGAAAATTCAGCACCTTGGATATAGCATTAACATTATGTCTTTGGGAGAGTCATCAGAATGGAGTGAAAAATTGTTAAATAATTTTGAGATTATAAAAGTAGAGAGACTACAATAGGATTTCCCTGTAATTGTAATCAATTTTCATTGAGACATTTGCACCGACCGTTCCTTAACTGAAGGTTAAACACTTCAAATTGGCCGGGCATTGAAATGGGCACTTCTCCCGTGCATTTGCAACCAATTGTGAATTCCTCACCGAAACAGTTTTGATGAATCAAGTGTTTAGTGAGTTGTGACCACATTTTTGTTTTATCCTCCGTAGCCATAACACTGAAGTTACCGATGCAGTAAAGGGCGTGTTTGGCCCTGGAGAGGGCAACATTCACCCTGTTCTTATTGCTCAAAAAGCCGATGGCATTCCTTTTGCTGCTCCGAACAAATGATATGATTATTATATCATTTTCTTCGCCCTGAAAGCCATCGACGGAACTGACTCTCACTCGCAGTTTATCTTTTTCTTCAGATTCTTCTCTATTTTGATCCACACTTTTATTTTGCTTCATCTGTTTGGAGGTGTTCTCAACCATTATTTCTTTGACGAACACATCCTTTTGATAGAACATAAGTCTACGGATGAGAGACAACTGTGCGTTATATGCGGCCAAAACTGTGATCTTCTCCTCTGGATATTTACGAAGAAGGAAATACTTGACTAATTCGACCACAAATTTTGCCTCAAACAGATTGGACCGACTATTGTCCTGTACTTCACGACAAAAGATATCATCTTCGATGTGCTGGTGGTCTATGAAATACATGTTTTTGTCAAAAGTGTACTCAATTTTTGGGTAATTCAGGACTTTTTCCCCGTCCCTTAGGTTATCATAAATGCGGCCCACTTTTAGCAGCTTTGAGATACTTGGCCTCATTCGGTGCTGTAGTTCTAACTGAATGAATGGCAGTCCATTTTTAACCATTCGCTCGAATAAGGAAATGTCCAAATTGTACCGTTTTGTCAATTCCTGAACAGAAGTTAGGGGTCGGAGTTGTTTATGATCTCCAATAAGTATCAAATGCTTTATAGTTGAGGAGAGGGCGGCCACAACATGTCCTTCGAGGACTTCTGCCGCCTCTTCCACTATCATTATCTGTGGATTAAACTCTTCAACTAAATCTGAATACTTTGCGGCGCCGGTAATGGTTAGGCCGATAACTTGTGCATCTTTGCAAAGAATTTGCTGGAATTTTGCCTTGAGCTTGCTTAGATTCTCCATATCATCATTCATTAGTTTGAATCTTCTATAGAATTCTTTCTTGATCCTTTTTAAGTACTCTTCCCTCCAATAGAGGTAAAGGACCCATTTTTCATATGAGTCCAATTCAAGGACACTCTTATCCTTAATTGTTATCGAGACTAGAGATAAGTCTTCAACTGTTATACTACTCTTAAGTTGTATTTGACATATATCTGAGAAATAGGCATAATTTTCTTGATTGAGCCAATCAGACAAAGATATTTCATTAGAAATAAAATATTCGGCTAAAGATTTCGGTTTAATAAAAGGCTTAATAACTTCGATATCAAGTATTTGTTGGGAACTCCTTTCAATCCTTTCGATTAAATCTGCGATAAAATTGTGATTATTTTTGATTCTTTTGCGCAGTTTTCCACACTCTTCATACTCTGACACCAATTTAGTATTTAGTTGTTTGGTATCTTTTACGGCATATTTTTGTATATCTTCCCCATTAAGCTTGTTCATTTGATTTTCCAACTGCTTTTGAATTCTTAGATTTTCGCGGAATTTGCTTTCAATTGTACCCAACTTATAGTCTTCGAGTAGTTTACTCTCAGAACTGCCTCCAATTCGAATCACATTTTGATTGAATTTAATGATTCCCTCAAGAAATTGATCCAAAGCGTGATTTTTATAGCAAACAACGAGAATCGGTCTCAACTTAGAGTTATTATTCCAGATCTTAATGTTCGTGAGAAGACACTCAACAATCTTGAGGCCCACAAACGTCTTGCCAGTGCCGGGCGGGCCCTCAATGACACAAAATTCTTTAGTGAGCGCAGAATAAAAAGCATCAAATTGTTTAGTGTCGAAAATCGAACACTTCTTGAGCTGATCTGTTCCTCTATTATAAACTCCTGGCTCACCATAGACATCATAATTCTTGAGTTTTACAGAAGATAATTGCCTTTCTTCAGAGTCTACAAATGGATCAGCTTTCGGTGATGGCTTCTGAAGTTCAATACACGACAAGTCATAAGTCGTACCATTGCTTAGATATGTCGGAGATTTTATGTCTCTCATTGTTTCCACTATATATCGAACAAATGGGAAGTCTTTAGACATAATTTGAAGTTTCTTCAAAGAATAGCGAAATCCTTCATAAAAAGAGGTCGATTCCACTCCGATATAAGTAGTTTCGGGTTTTAAGATCAGTTCATAGAAATCTTGGGAACTATTATCTAAATCAAGTTTAAGACAGAAGTTCCAATGCCTTTCTCCAGATTCAGGGTCTAGTCTTCCCAACTGACTCTTCACTATTACACCGAAAACTATGGATTCATCAAAATTGTCAGAAGACAGACATAATATCCCGCCGTTCATCAAATGTTGACAGTCCTTAAGAATATCAATTTGTTATTAAGACGTCAAAGAGTATAAGACTTACGATTAAATCAAAGTTTTCAATAGAAGTGAAATCAAATGTAAATTTCAGAAGAGATCCATAGTTTACATCGAAGTCTAAGTAATCTTCAGTTAATTTTATATTAAAATAAACATTACTTTCGATATCTTTTTCAATACTTTCTCGAAATTTTCGATACTCTATCTCTTCATTAAAGAGACAGGTCTTCAGATTGAGATTCTTTACTTCTTCTGCAACCAATAATCGCCTCAATTTGTTGACGTTTTCAACGAGAGGTCGGACTGACTCCTCTCGAAGTAAATTGAATTGAGTTTTAAAGTAATGGTCGCTATTCTCATAACTTTTGCCGATGAGATTCGGTGACAATTTCGGTACACTTTTGCGATCGATGTCATCCATTGTGGGATATATTTTAGTTTGTCTGAAATCGTCACCACAACTGGTCTCTGCCATTATTGGGTGCGGTTGTGACACGACTTTAGGATATATTAAAAAATGTGTAGAAAATCAATTTAATGAGTTTCACAGGTTTTGTGTTTCACTGTAACTAATATTAACATTTGGGTATAAACGGGAAAACATTAAATTAAGCCATAAATTAATAAACAGATGTTTTATAAACAAATCAAATAATTACTAAAATACTAGACCAGATATAATTAAACGAGGAATCACCTGGTGATTATCACCAAGCACAACGTTTAAGTTATTACCCAGTGTAAGCTTTAAAAAGGACTGCATTCCAACTCTTTCCTAAACAAAACGATTGTTATTTGAGAAAAAGTCTAAATCATTAAATCACGGAAAGTAATCAAATATTTCAATAGTGGTTCACAAATACAGAGATTGAAGTCCATAAACAGTTTTTATTTATATTTTGTTTTTATTACCCATTTCTATGAACTCATACCTAAAGAGTATCAATTTTAACTTATAAATATGGTTCAGTGCTGTTTCGCCGAATTCCTGTTTCGCCGAATCCTGTTTCGCCGAATTCCTGTTTCGCCGAATTCCTTTTTCGCCGAAATCCTGTTTCGCCGATTCCTGTTTCGCCGAATACAGAAAATGCTTGACAAAAATTGTCGATTAGCAAGCTATAAAGAAATAGTTCAGATGGGTTCAGCTGTATAGTTCTGCGGTTAGAATAGCCGCCTATGGCCCGGAATGTTCAAAACCCAATACAACCTTTCTTTTTTTGTTTTAATTTTTATATTTTTAATATTTAACTTGCTAATTGTAATTGCAAATTACTTTTTTGTATAACCTAACCTAACCTAACCTAATCTAATCTAACCTAACCTAACCTAACCTAACCTAATCTAACCTAACCTAACCTAATATAAACTAACTTAACATAACATAACATAACATAACCTTACATGACAAATACATAAACTTTGGAAATTCTATCCTTTGAATTTTCGGCCAAAGTGGATAAATGAATTTTCTTAAAAATTAATCTTTCGGCCAAAAAGGAAAGATTAAAAATAAGCTCTAAAGTAAATATGAGATTAAGCTAAACACACATTCGGCGAAACAGGAATTCGGCGAAACAGCACGATACCCTGAAAAATAATAAAATCAATTACATTCTAAACTCTTTATATAAAATTGATTCTAGCTGAATGTACGTCAAACGATTCTAATAAAAGATGTGCTAGAACTTAAAATCATGTCATGGGTAGTGGTTCTGGTGAATCAAATTGAGCCAATTTGGTCCTGGAAATTTTTAAATGAGATTCAAAGGAATTTTACAAATTCCTTTTAAAACCGTCATAAATGGATCAAAAATGATTCAACAGAGTTTATTTAGCTTTTATTCCACATCACTTATAGAGCACAGGTCATAAGCACAGGGAGGGTAATGTCAGAGACAGAATTGTTGAGCAGAACTAATACCTCTCACCAGTAATCAAATATAATCCTATATTCGTTGGCCAATCAGTTCAATCATTTTCTGATTTCAATCTATTTGAATCTCTATGGATTGAATCATAAGTGGTTTCACGAAGTAATCTTGTAATTTTCAATCCTCTCTCTTCCCTTGCACTAACTATGAAATAGTATATGTCCGGAGGGGTTGCAATACCTTTCCATTTCACTTTATATTTCATATATTTTTCTTCAAATATCATTTCACGTATGAAATCATATCAATAAACAAAATTAAAACCAAAAATAAAACTGATTTAACCAGTGATGCTCAAGAAGCTCATAGCAAATACTCCTGGTTAATCTTATCAACATTATGAGACAAATTCATCAAATATTAATAAAATGTAAAAGTTGAAAGTTACCTATCAAGATGTCAACAAAAATAAAAAAGATTGTCCTTGTCAAATTTGCATGATAACTTCTTTGAAGTGACCCCCCTTTTGACACCTTTGACTTAAATCTATTATTCAATGCATTCGATTGAAAACACATAAAGTGCCAAATGTTATGACAGAGTGCTTAGAAACAAATGTCACTTTATTTTATCATAATTTAGTTTACTTGTGCTTGCTACTTTCAAATGTTAGTTTTAAATTAAATAAATTACTCTCTTAATTGAATTACTAAATTTAATTTTGATATGGAAAGGAATGACGGCTTCATTCAACTCATCCTCAGATTAAATGACATTCCTTTTCATTAAAAGATCAAGGGCTAACATTCTCAGAGTTACTCAGCTCACAATAATTTCATTTAGTTATGAGTGATGATGCTCCTTGCTAAGTTAATGTTTGAGCCCTGTCTTATCAATGCTGTGCTGATTAAAAATGACATACTGAGCCTAAATGTAGCCCTTTATCTTCACATAATTATTACTACTTAACACAAGGATGTGCAAGGAAGAGTGTTAGCCAAAGCATCCCTGTAATTAAAACCCCCTGTGCAAGTTAAGAGTTAAGTATAAGGATAATGAATGTACTCTTTATAGATAGATACTAAATCTAAGGATAAAATTTAGGGAAGACCACATCCTTGTCAGTACGGAACTCATCCCTGACTTAATATTAAATTAACTTTTTTTAAGGAAAACCTTTAATTATTGTATTCACTTACAATATTAAGAATATATAAATTCTTAATACTTACAAATTGAAAATTTATCAACGAAGATAATTAACAAATGCCTTTGACACTTGCTAGTTTCAATATTATTGGTTTGATAAAGTGACACATTAAGGCTATTTTGTTAACAAAGCCTCACTTTTATATATAATTTCTTATTTATTAATTAATCAAGAATATATATTTTAGAAAAGCATTTAAATATTTCACAAATTCATTATAAAAACAAATATTAATTCAAAACATTTCCAATTGATATAAGAATCAATTAAAACATCTGTTGTTTTATTATTATCACAAAGAATTGATTTATTTGTTTGAATCTCTAGTTTTGATGACTACATCGATAACAAATTAATTT
>JAQIWF010001818.1:0-10704 GCA_034694965.1 Ceratozetes gracilis
AATTGGCTCACAATATTATTTTGCCAATGTTATATTTTTAAATTCAATTCATGATTGTAATATTAAACTGAATTACACTCCATGTCAATCATCCTCGAATATACCGATACACCAAGAACATTTAAATAATATCATTTTAGAATCAAGTGTATTGCATAAGTTGCACCTAGGTCATGGTATCAAATGCAAATCAAATTCAAGAAAGTTAGATTCAACTTACAAAAACGACATAATAATAATGAGATGCGTAGATTTTAAAATTTATCAAGTACATAAATGTATTCCTATTATTTCAAATTAGTATTACAGTTTTACAAAAAACATAAAGGAATGGAAATTCAAAATTTGTCCCAAGAATATAACCATAAACCCAAGGATAATAAGCAGAATATCTAAAGAATGTATTGAATCCGTTGGCATATACTGTGAATTACCGATATATGAGGCCTACAATAATCACAAACCATATAATGAGAAAAAAGTTCATATAATCCCGAAATACAATTTGGTTATTGAGTATTACCAGACGTATCGTATGGATGGCTGGGAATTGTTTTATAATATCGGGGGTACTATTGGAATGTGGTTTGGTTTTTCTGCCCTATCCTTCACTGCTTTGATTTTATTCATTAAGCAAAATATTTTTAAAATAATTTTCAATTTTAAATTTGCAAGTGTAAATCTGTTGATTAGAATCCGTGTTCTGTTCGTATATTTGAGAAATTTAGCCATAATGCTACTTGATTTGGGGTTCAAAATTATTGTATCTATAAAGGATATCTTCAGTTTTTGAAAAATATTGTTTACCGTGTTACGTCTCAAATAAGGGCATGCCATTATAAACCTATGGCACCATGCCCGTATAACCCCGGGGAATGCCCTTATTATACTTAATTCTTGTGTGACCAAACGGGATTACGAGACTAGAGAATAGTGCTAACCGCTGGTCAGAAGTAGTAGTGAGAAGTAGTAGTGAATCTAATAAAGTCTAATTTATTGGTAAGAATTGCTAAAAATTGCTAAGTTCTAAGAACTGAATACCAAACTAAGAACTAAACAGATTTAAAACCATTTATAAATTGTAGATCGGGAGCAGTGTTGTTATACTCGTGTATTGTTAGTCGGAGTTAGATCACTTAGCCGTACTATTCCGATAGACGACTTCAGAGACCGGGTCAGGAGTTTAGCTTAGTTTAAAAGAAAAGAGTTTCGCATTACTTTTACAAAATAACTTTATTAAAAAATAAAAGTAACGTACGGCTCGCAGATTAAGACTAACTTTCTTTAGAGAAATACAGAGCTTATATACCCATAAATGTTGGTATACTTGCAGACATTGAGTCTGTCAGATCATTAATTTGTTTAGTTTGACATTGAATTTGATAAGTAGTTTTATGTGATTTACATGTACTGAATATAAGTTCAAACGGAGAACATTGAGATACACTTGTATTGAACACATTGAGAAATGCTTATTCTGAATATGAGTTTACTTATAAAACCTTGAAATGTGTTTCAATCAGTCATTGATTGATAATTAGATGAGTCTTCGACTCAGTAATTGCCTTAAATACCAGTGAGTGATTGGTAAATTAATTTACCGTCACACACTATAAACCTTGAGCCTAGAAATGCCTGGATATCAGGGCTCATATGAGTGCTTAGTTGACTAGATGACTGAAAAGTCGTTTGCCTTTTGTTGTTTATTATCTATAAGATGATTGCCAAGGTGGCGATGACCACATTTCCCTCCGGTTAAAATTGAGGTTTTTGTGCTTCATGAAAACCAAAACGAAGTCTTGATAACCAGATTGAAGGAAACTGTTGTGTGGAGTTTTGATCGGTTGCAGAAAATGTGAGATCTGCGGTTGTGAATGGACTGGCGATGTCCATTTGGATTGTTGGGGTTTGCGTTGAGGCGGTAAACGCTTGAGTTGTTTGGTTAGATATGTCCTTAACTCCCATTTGCTGTAACAGTTAACGGGTTGGAGCCCCAGTGTTAGCAAACGGTTTGTTTCGGGAACATATCGTAGTGAATTGTAGTGATGCTTTCGTTGGAAAGGCTTTAGTGTTTGTGTGCTTTCGTAGAAAGGCTTTGAAGAGTGTGCTTTCGTTGTGAAAGGCTTTGGAGTGTTGTATGCTTTCGTTGAAAGGCTTATGAGTTGTTTGTGGAGTGCTTTCATTTAAAAAGCTTTGAAGTTGTCTTTCGATGGAAAGGCTTTAAAGTGTGCTTTCGATGGAAAGGCTTTTGAGATGCCATGTGATTTGGCGATTTGTAGATCAAGATCTGTTGTTTGAAGAAAAACTCTGGGTTTGATATGTATTGACGGTCACTGTTGAGATGCGACAAGTATTGCTGTTTGTCGGCTTTGTTTGTTGAGTGGAATGAGGTTGTCTTGAAATTAGCGGAACATACGAAATAAAGTTGTTTGGCTGGACTGTTGGGCCAACTGTATTCGATGTTGACTAAAGTCTTGACTAGTTTAGAGAGGTTTAGATATGTGTCCTCGGCTTATGGGCTTGCGAGAAGCGTGAGTATGGGATGTATTAGTTTGACGAACGGGCGGTGTTCTGTTGGTAGTTGAACTTCTTGGTCTGAACCATGTGAAGTGTTTATGTGAACAACATTTCCTTAGGAAGGCGTTTGACTACAAGACCTGATCCGTTGATGGAGTCTTTGTCGTTACCTCGCCGGCAGATACGAAGTCACATGAGTGTTGGAGTGTTGAACTAATTGGGGAAAACTCTTGACAGCCTGTGTCGGTTACAATTCTATGATTGTATAGAGTTTGAAAGTCGTTGTTGGTGTTGGATGACTGTTGAGATGTCAGTTGATTATCACAAGTTGATAAAACTTAGTTACTAGGTTGAGATGTAAGTTGAGTATCACGTCTTGATAAAACATAGTTACTTTGTCGAAATATGGGTTAACCAGTGATTTGAAAAGATGTATGTTGATTATCGCGACGTCGGATAAAACTGAGTTACTCTATCGACCCAAAAAGTGAAGTATGTCTTGGATATCGTTTGTTGACTTTAGATTAGCCAAATGGAGTTAACCAAAAGACAGTGTCGACAATTGACATCTTTTGACATATACGGAAGTGATGAATATGGAGTGGCTACCAGTGATTCATGCAGTGGAATAGATGGAGGAGGATTGGCTACCTTCGATCCATTGAAGTGGTTTTGTGTTGGAGGAGGATTGGCTACCTTCGATCCAAACAGAGGAGAAGTGATGGATGAGGAATGGCTACCTGCGATCCATTGAAGTGAAGGTGATGGATGTGGATTGGCTACCAGCGGTCCATGAAGTGAGGTTTAGTTATGGCTGAATTTTGACGATGTCTTAAAAATACATATTTGACTAAATGTGATTTTTAAGAATAGCGCTGTAGAGAAGCGGCTATGGTTGATGTGTGACCAGAGTAAAAGGCATGGGCGATGTGCCTGATTAACTGAAGAATAACGATAAGATGATTGCGTAAGAATAGCGCTGTATGTGAGCGGCTATGGTTTGAATTGTGACCAGAATTGGAGGCATTGGCAGTATGCCTGATTGACGAGAGTTTAACTATGAAGTGATGTCCTAAGAATGGAGCTGTATATCGACTGCCATAGTTAAAAGCTTGAATTTCGTGCGATGAAATAAATAGTTGTGATGATCTTGACATTTGATCAATAGTGTTCGTAGAGAACGTTATAAGTATTAAAAGAGAAGCCTGTGCTTCTTGTTGAGCCTTTGCATTGGCTGAGTGTTGATTTGTTTGAGAAGCCTGTGCTTCTGTAGGAGTAGTCTGGCTTTGACTGATTAAAAAGAAGGCTGTGCTTCTGTAGATTGTAGTCATGGCGATGACTGAGTAAAAGCTGTGTTCCTTTGACAACGAACAGGAACGTAGAATTGTCGTGTCGTAGACAGAGGTTTGGATTGTGTCGCGTAGACGTTGTCCTTTAGATTTGATGATTGGGTACGAGAATTGAATGGTAGACCAGATTGAGTTTGATTGAAAAACAGAGGTCGTGCCAATACAATGTCGTCGGTATCCAATTGGTTGAAGAGTTTAAAGATTTTGAGAAGATCTGACAAATCTTTTAAGCGGTTTGTTTATTCAAAAACATAGATGGTTTGGAGTTTAAGTCTTGGCATAGACTGTATTGTATAGCTGTTGTAGGTTTGAAGTCCTTGCATGGACTGTAGTTTATGGCTATTTGAAATTTTGAAAGTCTTGGCTTAGACTGTTGTTTATAGCTGTTTGAAGTTTTGAAAGTCTTGGCTTAGACTGTAGTTTATTGCTATTGAATGTTTGATTTGAAAAAGAGTTTCGAATTGTGGCGCTTCTGTGCGTTGAAGCTTTCGATCCATAGAAATATGAGGTTTGATAGGTTGGAGTAGACCAGTAGCTATGGTTTGAAGGGTTACTTGAGTGCTGGCATTGCGACGTCAAGTTGTAAACGATAGGAGTAGATAAAACCAGTTGCTATGGTTTGTTAAACGATTGTTGAGAGCGAGGCGTTGCTCTTAGAATGCGTTCGTAGATTTGGAACAAATAGTAAAGAGCTGTTAGGCGAAGCTCTTGTGATTGCGTTCGAAATTTGAAAACTCGGTCCTTAGAGTTATGGCTAATGAATCGGTTGATCAACTAAATTGAATTCTTGAGCTGCGATGTCAAGTAGTATACGATAAGAGTAGTTGTAACCGAAATCGAATCAAAAGAATGCTGATTATGCCAGTAGATGGCGAACGCGAATTGTAGCGGTTGATAGACCCAAATCGTTCCAATAATTCACTAGACTTGTGCTTAAGCCGATAGATTGCCGTTGTTTTGAATTCACGATTGAATTTAGAATTAGTTAAGGAATTAGAAGTGAATTGAAAGGAAAAGCCGATTGGGTTAGAGAGATCCTTAATTTAAGTTATAGCAGACATAAATTAGAGGAATAGTTAAGAGCTGAGTCTTAGGTGAGTCAAGTGTATGGCGACACTTCTGAGAGCGTAGTTACTAGAGTTTGTAATTTAAGAGAAACCAGAGATGGTTTGAGCTGTTTAAAGTTTGAAGCAAATTAGGAAATAATTAGATTTAGAATTGGAGTAGATATCCTTTGCCGATTGCGCCAAATGTGACCGAACGGGATTACGAGACTAGAGAATAGTGCTAACCGATGGTCAGAAGTAGTAGTGAGAAGTAGAGATGAATCTAATTAAGTCTAATTTACTGGTAAGGATTGCTAAGAATCGCTAAGTTCTAAGAACTGAATATCAAACTAAGTATTAAACCGATTTAAAGCTAATCATTAAATCAATTTATTGATTGGTCAGGAATTGCAGATCAGGTGTTGTTATGCTCGTGTATAAGTTAGTCGGAGTTAAATCTCTTAGCCTTACTCTTCCAGAAGAAGAACTTCAGAGATTGGGTCAGGAATTAAGCTTAGTTTCAAAGAAAAGAGTTTCATTACTTTTAACAAAAATAACTTTATTAAAACAAGCGTAACGTACGGCTTTCAAATTAAGACTAATTTTCTTTAGAGAAATACATGGCTTATATACCCAGAGATTTGGTATACGTGACAACTATGTGTTGTATCAGATCATACATGCGATCCGTTTAAACTTGAGTTTTGATAAGCTATTGTGTGAGACATACTCGTTGAATACAAGTTCAAACTGAGATCTTTTGAGAAATACATTTACATTAGACATGAGTTTGATTGAAATATGCTTAACCTGAATATAAGTTCAATTGAGAAAAATTGAGATATGTTTATACTGAATATAAGTTTATTATAAAGCCTTGGAATGAGTGAGTGCCTTGAAATCTTTGCTCATCTGACTGTTGTATTGAATGCTTAGTTAACTCGATGATTGAGAAATCATTTGCTTTTAATTGTTTATCATTGAGTTGAAGATAACCAAGGTGGTTATAACCACAATTTAATTTTCGAGAGGGAAGGGGGTAAAACCTAGATTTCAAGGGGTGGTGTATTCCGTCAATACTCCTTCTCCCTATAATCGATTCAGATCTTTTTAAAAACTAAAAGTGAGTCTTGGATATTTTGTTTACTGAGTACAGATTAACCTGTAATCCTCATGACTTCTATAGTAAGTTCCATCAATTGTTACACATAGGCTAACATTAGTTTTATGAAAATCACACGGATTACAGGTTAAGCTGAATGCAGTAAAAAAACCTTCCAAAACTAGTACTTAGCCTTTAATGGGAAAAGGACTATCTTGCTAATTGAAAAACATTCTAATCAAATCTTCCTGTCTACGAAAATTTTGGAAACCCCCTTCCCTCCTCCTCCCTTGTCGCTGATCCGAAAATTTGCCCCCTGTGAAGCAAAACAAAAATTTTCACCTCCCTGACCCCCTATGTTTTCACTTTTTTCAAAGACCCCTCCCGAAACACCCTGCCTAAAAAACGAATAAATATCAATCTTTAAAAGCCTACATAAATCCAGAAGTCTAAACTTCCCAAACTGTACAAAAGCCTATGTGTAATTATTAACCGACCTTACTGTATAAAGCCATTGTTCACCTATGTGTCGTTTTTCAGCGACTTTAAAGTATATTTTTATTAAACATAGTTATTAGACATTTCAATTGTTTTAGACATCAAAATTATTACAAGCTAGAATTTGTACTTTTATTTCTGAACAATTACGCACTGAGATAAGGTCTCCATCGTTTGTACATGAAACAAATTTCTTGGGATCATTTGGATGTTTAAAATCACAATTTGATTTTGTTTTATCACAAGTTTTCCATTCCTTAAGAGCAATGCATTTAATTTTTCCATTTTCCATCTTTAATTTTTGAACACCTAATATATTAAAAAAATGTTATATTAGGCAATTAGAAATGCATTTAACAAGAATGTAACCCAATATGCTTTTAAATTTAACATCAATCTATTGCTCTTAATAAAATGAATATTTCTATTTAAGTTTTATCAACATATGCTCACTCACTTTTATCTGCAGGCCGAGGCCATTTTTCCATAAGTCAGCCATTTCGTTCGCATTTGTGTTAATTTTATTAATCTAACTAGTTTAAAACTGAAATTACCCTAATCTAAAGTAAAATTAACCAAAAACTGTTATTTTATGTTTATTTAGGGAAAAAATAACATATCTCTTGGAAACAATATTATATAATCTCACTCCCCCCCTCCCCAAATGAATGGCCGACCCTGTTTCCAACATAACTATAATCCATTGATTATATTTTAAATATTTTGTTAACATTTACCAATGCATGCACAATTTTTAACCGGTTTTGACTTTTTATCGTTTTTTCCAAATTGATTAAAAGTGGGGTTAATACCAAAAGGCGGAGGACCACAGCGCTGTCCATAATTTCCACATATCGATTGACATTCCTTTTCATCAGAAACATTATTGCAATCTACATTATTGAGATTAGTTACATGATAAATTACAAATAATATCACAAGATTGTACTTTAACATATAAACTTACCCCAACGACATTGTACAAAGACAATTGCCATAAAAGCAATTAATAAATGCTTTAAAAACATTTTACTTTATGTTGACTATCAGATAATTATTTTGGTATTAAGATATTTTAAAGCTATTGAATATTTTTTCCTGGTTTTCTGGTCCATCTGTATATCACATATTTTTTACATTTAGTGTTTATGATTGGTTGGTCCAAATGTGCGTCACTTGTTTACGACTAAAGACAGGAAATGGTGAAAGCTAACTATAGTATTACATTGAGACAAAATTGGAAATTTAATGACATAAACGTAAAATAGAGTTAAAATAAAATTATTGAAATCATGCGACGCAAACATAAAATAGAGTTTTAATAAAAATTTTGATATTTCAATTTGAAAATAAAGTAAATGGTTTAGTTAGAGCCTCTGTACTCGGTGTGCACTCTAGCTCAATACATTGCAGTTTTGCAGAATATCTTGTTAAAGCAACATAGATCAATGCTCCTTCAACTGATACCCAGTGGTCTTCAGCACTTGTTTCCAGTTTAATAGAAAGTTGATTCAATTTCATTTGCCCTTTTAAAATAATTAAGCATAAGCCAATTCACCTGAGCAATAAGTTTTTGTCCAGGATAATTTCTAGACATCACATTTTAATGCCTATTTTCACATAAATAATTTATAAAACAATCATTTAAAAGAACCAAGGTAGTTTATATATTTTATATAAAATATTTTAATTAAAATGGTCTTGGATAGATTCGGTCATTTTATAACAAATAAAGTCAATATGACAACATTTAGCCTTGATAAAACAACAATAACATATTTATTGGTAAGAGCATATAAAAATATTAATAGATTGTTACACACTAGATGATTAAGCACAATTTACCTTAATTGTTTTTCTAAGATAGTACATTTAGTGCAGAGCTGAATGTCAACAGTGAATATACAAAATATGAGCTTAATGTCAGGTTTGCCATCTCATTGAATGCTAGGGGGTTTTGGCAAAATATCACCTTTAAAATGATAAGTGATCCTCTTTGTTTAGATAATATTTGTAAATTGGATATTATTAAATATTTATAACAAGGTCAGAATGAAAGTCAATAGTTTGATAGAGACTTAACACTAATATTCATTGCTGTTATTTAACTTGGTGCTAATAATCAAATATCCTAATATATTTTGAATTAATATTGGGTAAACACTTAATAATTGTGTATGGTAACCTTATTGGAAAAATTTATTTTCCACCTACTTGCATTATTTAAAATTATGCCGATAAGAAAGTATCATAATGAAACTTATGCAAATAAAAATTTCAGAGAAACTTTGAATAATCTATGCATTAAATTTAAAAATATAAAGTCAATATGACAACATTTAGCCTTGTTAAAACAACAATAACATATTTATTGGTAAGAACATATAAAAATAGATTTGTTACACACTAGATGATTAAGCACAATTTACCTTAATTGTTTTTCTAAGATAGTACATTTAGTGCAGAGCTGGATCTGAATGTCATGAGTGAATATACAGAATAAGAGCTTAATGTCAGGTTTGCCATCTCATTGAATGCGAGGGGGTTTTGGCAAAATACCACCTTTTAAGTTCATTATTCCAGGGCTATATTTGTGGTAAGCGTATGGCCAAGGAAATTATGTATTTTAATAAATATAATTTTCAGTAAAGTATTTTCAAATTTCTCAAATCATGTGATCAAGGTATTTTGATTAACCTGTCCTTTTGGCTATCCCTTTGTATGTGTAGACGTAACAATGATAGTCTAAATAAGTAATGCAATTAAATATAACTTTTCTTGCTCATTTATTACTTGTGTTAATAATAAGAATTAAGTGGTAAGTATTCTTGTTCAAATATGCACTAAATTAGATTAACACGATACTTAAAACTGTCACTTAATTAATCACGATTATTTGATATTGTTTTGTTTAGATATAGTGGAATGGGTGGCAAAGTATCGAGGAATGACTTCGTATGGGTTGACACCAACATCGCTCACACAGTGCGACGAAAACTAATCCTGGCTAAATATCCTCAAATTAAGAAGTTAATGAAAGTTGACCCTAATTTTAAGTGGATTGTAATAACTATGGTCTTCACCCAGCTCATATCATTTTACGTGTTGAGGAATACGTTTTCATTTTGGATTCTATTTGTGCTTGGTTATAGTTTTGGCGGTGTTATCAACCATTCACTAGTGTTGGCCATACATGAAATATCACACAATCATGCATTTGGTGTCTCACACATAATGACCAATCAACTATTTGGAATTTTCGCCAATTTACCCATTGGAATACCAATGTCAATCTCATTTAAAAAGTATCATTCTGACCATCACCAATATCTTGGTGTAGATCTCATAGATGCTGATATACTTTCACAATTAGAGGGCAAAATATTCAACACTATGGTTGGCAAAATAATCTGGTTAATTCTTCAACCTGTATTCTATAGTTTACGCCCACTCATTATGCAACCCAAGAGACCAAGTGCAATGGAATATTTTAATGTACTTGCACAAATATCTTTTGATTTTATTATTGGATACACACTTGGTTGGCACATTGTTTTATATATGATTGGTGGCACACTATCCACAATGGGCTTACATCCCTTAGCTGGACACTTTATATCAGAACATTATCTATTTAATTCAGGTAATAATAATAATAATAATAATAATAATGTACTTATTCAAGATAAATTTTTAAATGGCATTAATATGGAAAATGGAGCCATGTTAATACCTGAAACCTGTTCTTATTATGGTCCACTAAACATGATTACATTCAACGTTGGCTATCATGTAGAACATCATGATTTCCCATATATTCCTGGCTCACTTTTGCCAGAGATTAGAAAAATAGCTCCAGAATTTTATAACTCGTTAAATTACCACACATCTTGGTCGAGTGTTTTGTGGCGATATATTATTGAACAAGATCTTGGACCTTTAGCACGTGTAAAACGATCAAAATATACTTTATTAACTAAATAATATTTCTAAAATATTTCACATTTATTAAAAGTTTAATAGCATTTGTCAGAACACCCTTTCCCTCTTAATGAAGGCTGTAATCTTTTAAAAAAGTACAGTATTTTTATATTTCTATAAAACAAATGAGTAATATTTAAAGAAAATGGTTCTGGTCATAAAGTAAATCATTTATAAAGAGAATCAATTAGTTTTTTCAATTTTCTTTTGT
>JAQIWF010001819.1:0-10704 GCA_034694965.1 Ceratozetes gracilis
GATTTAATCAAAAATTAATTAAGAAATGTATAAAATAACTCAGAAATTAATTAATTCTTTAATTAAAGCTTTAAAATCAACAATAAATTCTTAATTATAAACTGAATGAATTAATTGGATTTTTCTATCAATTTTGACTAGAATTTTATATTATAAACAAATGGTTATAATGAAGTAAATCTTAAAACCCATCTAGTTCATTATAAACAGAAAATACTGTAATTCATTTTTTTGAAGAAATTTTTATGAATGTTTGGGTCAGACCTGACATTCCATTCAAAAAATAAAACTTTGAAAATAAATTAAAATTAAAGAAAAAGTGAATAATATATAAATAAATTCGTACCAAAAAACTAATTGAAAAACTCATTAATTAACTAATCGATCGATAAAACGATTGCAGTTTATATGTGTTCGACATTTTAGAAATCTTTTTCATCGATTCATAACTAATGAGCCGAGAATTCAAAATATTAATCCTTTTTTCATAAATCTATTAAATTATATACAAATGAAGTTTTACACAAAATAAGTCAAATGAAAATATTTTATGGCTTTTTGTAACTCATTTATTAAATGTTATTTTTATCTCTTTTAAAACGAGGAGAGAGGGAGGGAGAGAGATGAGAGGGAGAGAGAGAGAGGAGAGGGAGAGAGAGAGGAGAGGGGAGAGCTGTCACCGAACCATCAAAACAAATATTTTAAATAAAATCTTCAAAAATGCAAATGAATTTAATGTCATTGAAATAAAAGGGAGTAAAAGTCCACAAACGTTCTTAAATTGACTTTACTATAGGGTTAGCCAAGGGGTGACCAAAATCTCTCAAAAAGTTGGAAACATTAATGCTTTTACATACTATAGTGACAGAAATATCTACTTCACCTTGGTAAAATTGGACAAAATAATGGAAAGCAAAACCAAACAACTATCCGTCCAATGCATGAACGGGTGTTTGAAATTCGAAACACTTTTCCATAATTATACAAAATTTAGAGAAAATAGTGACTCTCGATATCATTATGACTGACAAACGATATGTGAAATTCTGAAAGAAAACAAAACAATTTATTCGCACTTAAAATATTGTAGTATTCATGAGAGCATTGCGTGAATCGCATATGAAAATTGTTTTAAACATAATATAAGTTTTTGTTATTATAATACCTTTCATTCTTTTTAATGTCGGATAGAAAAAAATGTGTCCTCGCTCCAACGAATTTCAAGGGTTTATTAGCCTTTCGCTTATAATTAAGGCATTTCCGTGAATAGAGAGAAGGGATGACTTGAATCACAGATTTTTTACCCACTCTTTTATAGATTGGACGCAAAACACATAGTATTGTCAGTTATATCCCAAACAACAAAAGCCATAACACTATCAGATAATAAGAGTATTGTTTGTCCAAAAAATATGGAAATCCAGTCCTTATATAATAGAAAGTTATATCCGTTTATTGAAACGGAAGTTTAAATTACTTTTATCTCCAATTCAATGATTTACTGCAATTTTGAACAAATCGATAGCATTTTCTCAATAATTATCAAAACCTTTAATCTAGTAATAAATGAGAGCCAAGTCTTTGATTAATTAAAATTAAAAACTTTCTCTTTATTGGAGAATAAGTTTTGTTCACTAATTCTTTCTAATGATCTGAAAATTCAATGAATAAAAGATGAGTTTTTCTCACTCTTTTCGCTTCAATTTTCAACGAATAGACTCTAAATTATTAGATACGAGATTTGACTCGAGTCCTGCCTTTTCTTAAGTGAAAATAAGCCAAACATAAACAGATTAAAATTAAAAAATGATTTACAAGACTATAATGAAATGAAGGATCGATTTATTAATCCGTCGAATGAAAAGAATTTAATTTTACGATAAAATTCCAAAATAGACTCAAAAGCCTTAAAAGGATTCAATAGAAAGACTTCAAAGCATATCATCCGCCAAATGAGTGGATAAAATATTAAACAACCAAGATCACACTAATGAGAGTCAGGACTTGAACTAGATAAGAAATGGAATCAGGATATGATAATAATTAATTTAAACTTTAAGGGTGGTCGGAGTCACCTCGTTATTCTTCTCAGAGCTAAATTTGGCTCATGCATGATTTAAATTGTTTTAGACTGAGCTGAGTTAGGTAGAGCACTCTTGTTTTCTTAATAAATAACATTTGATCGGAAATTTGCGTGAATTTGGGGCAAAAATAAGAAATAAGGGTTAGGTTTGTCAAGAGTTCAAAGTTTGTGTCGGATTTTGCTGTTTTAATCAAATAATAATCAATTCTTGGAATTTTGATCAATAATTTTAACCAATTTTGGAAATTCTGATTGAATTCACAAAAAGACAATCATTTAATTCCAAATCTGTATTCAAAAGATAAAATATTTTGCTCTTCTCTTTTTGATGCGCTAATCAATGGTTTGGCCCAAATTCAAGCGTTAAATAAATGAGATTTGATTAAAGAAATCTCTTTTCCAACTTTAATCTCACATTTTTTCTCCAAACAAAAATTGTATGAATTATTCACTAAATTTCATGAAATTTTGAGCCCAAAGCCAGTTATTATCGAATGGATTTTAGCCTTAATTTTTGCTTTTTTCCGAACATTTTTTTAAAACTAATTAAAAGCCAAAAATTTTTATTATTTCACTCAAATCGAGGAATTATTTTACAGTATTTTCCAAAGAAATTGATTTTACATGAAATGAATTATTCATTCGCTCTTTTCTTTAACTTCAAAGTTGAGTTTCAATTAACTCATTCAATACAATGAGAAAAGTGTTTAATAGAAAACGTTTGATACAAAACACTTCAAAAACATACCAGAAGGCAGTTTGAGGTCAATTTTTCTGCCAGAGATCTGATTTTAATCGATCAAAATTATTTAATCGACTTAATTATACTGTATTTGATGTCTTATACATCACATTATTTGATGATTTATATCAATTTGAGTCGAGACGAAAAATTGATAACTTTTTTGCATTCAGTAGAAAATGAAACAAATTATTCAATAAATAGATATTAAATCACTGAAAGTGTTTAACTAATCATTAAAAGTCGATTTGAATGTGACGTAAATCTGATAATTTTGATGTAAATTCATTATAATTTCAATCATTTTGTCAAAAAGCCATTCATAATATCGATTCAAATTCTATGTTAAGTAGAAATCGGTATCTCTTTTGTCGTCTAATAACTTATTTTTAAAAATGTGAACATTTCTAAAGAGGGTAACCCAATGGGTCAAAGTAGAATTACTGATAGCTAAACATTTGTAACCCTCCCCTAATTCAGAGGATTTATGGGCAGATATAATATATCCACCAGAAAATTGTTGTAAATATACTTGTTCATGAAGAGCTTGGGCAACCCTATTCGAAAAACATAATGTAAAGTTAATACAGAATGAATGAGTTTAAATTCAAGGATATACAGGAAGGGAGGTGTCCATAACTCAAATCTGCCCTGGAGTAGAAAAGTGACAGTGCCATCACTGCCATCAGCTCTTGATCTCACAATAGCCTAAAACCCATTTTTGATAAAAAAAACTTTACTTTTATTTCATAAATTTAAGTCTGAAAAGAGGATAGCATTGAATCCCTCCCTCTCTTACACTTTCTATGGATTAGTTTATAGAGCAAAACAATTGATGGATATTCTTATTCTGTAATTATATTCGAGTAAACATTTATAAACTAATTTATGAGAGCATTCACTACTAATTATCCAGAGATTGATTTAATGAGTTTATAAATAGCTTTGAATTTTTCATTTGATGAACAAAAGAGTGAAAACTCCTTATTCTTAAAGAAAAGCAAAAATTAGCGAATTATTAATCGTTTGTTAATATTCACAAAAAAACTCCAAATTTTAGCGAAAAATCAAAAAAATATTTGCAATAAAGATATTAATCATTTAGATTATGACGAACTCAAGTTCCGAAAAATTTGTCATTTTTGTTAATTGACCCAAATTTAGGCCAGAGTTGAGCTAAACTAGCAATAAATATATCGGTAATAAATTATGCATCGAATCCTTCTGTTTAATGAAAATGTTTTTATTTTTCCCAATCGATTGATCACTAAAAATATGTCAATCGATAGATTGGGGCAAAAATAGATATGAATCATATTTTTAACTATTTTTTGGGAAACTTTACATTTAAGTGAAAAATGACTTATTTGAAACAAAACTAATAATGTATTTCAAATGAAAATTAATTTAATTCACATAAAGATAATAGTTATGGCATTTTAATTACAAAAGATTAGATTTTACGGATATTTGCCTTACTTTTAGTTTTGTTTGGTATTAATTAAATATTATTATTAATATTTTATATTTATTGAGATAATAAAGTGATGGAAAACTCCAACTATTATATAAAGTTTTTGTCTTTCATTTTAATTACAATAAAAAGCTTTTCTGCGTTTTATTTCCGCAAATATCAGTCATATATTTGTTATTATCAATAATATACTCAAATAATAGACTTAATGGACAAATGAATGATTGTATGGATGCAGAGATCAATAACTTTATGTGTCGTTTGTCTGTTTAGTTATACATAATTTTCTATACAAAGATTGACAGATAGATAGCATTCATTTGAATATTTCATGAGTTTCTATATTTTCTTTGCCTTTCATTCGCTTAGATTTGTTTCATATGTTTCCTATGAATGCCTTTTAGAGAGACATTCAAAGAATTATGATTTGGTTTTTCAAAAATATGAGTCTTTAATTCAAAACAGATTTTCTGTGGGTATACTCACAACACTCCAAATACAAGAAACAAATTCAAGAAATCAATAAAACAAGAGATCAGATAAGAAAATATATAACTTTTCCAAATGTTTTTGTCGATTTGAATGATACACAAACTGACATCTGAGCAAAACTTATCGATGTTTTGCTGACTTTAATCTCATGAACTCTTTTTACAAATTAAACAAATGTAACTCAATTTGATTGACTCAAGTCATGGATTTACTTCAAAGGCATTTCATTCGCTAACAATTCATTGTTTTGCTTATCGGATGAAAAGCACGGCTTTAGTCCTAAAATAGAGTCAAACAATTTGTCATTTTTTGTTTAAATGCATTGGATATGAATATTTCAATGCTTGAGTTGTCAGATGAAACGCAATTCCCTCTAATGTGTGTCCTGTAGTGAGCGCTCACTCCTATGGCATCATTCATGGCATGCATTCTCATAATTATTTTTATTCTTCTTCTCTAAGCTCTCATATCCTGAAATTTATTCATAGATATGAGACTCGAGAGATAGTCAACCCTTTTCTACAGATGTCATGACTCCAAATCTCTGCACAAATCTTGAGTTCAATTTGAGCACAATTTTACTCATTTACTAATCAATATTCAAATCACAGATTTTGTGTTTAACTCCAGTTTTCTTAAATTTTATAAATGAGAAAATAAATTAAATTATTAAACAATTTGGTCCAAGAATTGTGAGATTTATCACAAAAACCAGAATTTCATTATTTATTATTCAATTCCCTAACGATAAGCCATAAGAAGTATATTTTCATTTATTATACCTATAAATAAGGTATAAATAATATTAACTCTCTATTCGTAAGAATACACCGAATATATAATTGAGAACTAGTTTTGGTTTAGGACTCAAATCTATCTTCAATCACATTCTCAACAATTTTCCGGTGAATTATAGTTGAGAGCAATCTTAGAGACACAACAATCAAAACTATGAAACCATAAATGAGAAGATTTTATTCATTTTTCCAAAACAAGAAGAAAATAATATAAGACTTGATATATCACATGAAGAGTACGTTAATGACGCAAAAATTCAAAAGTAAAATACTCTATAATAAGAGGCGAAATACAAAAACATAAAAACGCAAAACAATAGAGAAATATGAGTGAAGAGTATTGAATACATTGAATGCAGCGATACTTTTATCCCACAAAATCACAAAACAAATACTTAAAATGCATTTTCATTGAAAAAAATCGAATCATAGAACTATTGATTGAAAATAACTCTTCCATTGAAACAAAACAAAGAGAAGAAAGAAACGATTTTCAATGTTTTGAATGCGACAAAAACCAACCAAAACTTGCAAAAGGAGTAGTCGAGCAGAAAAACTAATGTTTGAATGTTTGACAATCTTTCAAAAGCCAACTTTTTTTGTCTTTCGCATAATATTGCAATCATTATCAGTCAAAGAGCTGATTGAAACCATGCAAATGATACCAGAATCAGTTCAACGCATAATTACCACATTTATTAAATAAAATTATCTATCAAATGATAAAATGAATTCAAAATATTATAAACTTTTTTTTGAGAATAGTTTCAAAATTATAGTCTTGAAAATATCAAACGCTTTTTAAATCTATATTTAGGTTTATCTGAACGAAAATCCCAATAATGAACTAGATTGTTATACGCAAATGGTGGTTTCGCTCCCTTTTATCAAGGTAATATTAAAATACGAGGTAAAACCAATAATTTAATGAGAAAATTATATTTTGTTGGAGCAATAAAACAACTGTAAAAATGAAAACAAATGTTGTTATGATTTAAATTTGATTCAATGCAAAGAATTGCAATAATCTAATGATCATTAAATACCGGTTTTTAATTAATTGCAACACTTTTTAACTGTTCTTATTGACAATAAATCAAATCAATTAAAAGAGAGGCTTATCTATCGATAAAAATGAGTATTTACTGAATTGACTCATTTTAAACTGTATTTGTGGTATTAAAGAACTAATTGCCAGAAAAAGAGATAAAAGTCATGAGAAAAGTGGGGACAGAGTAGTGGAACATAACTACTTTTTAATGATTTTTTCAAAGGCATTCCAAACCGGTGTCACAAAATCAATAAAATGTAATAATTTAAGACCGAAATAGTTATCCGAATTGAAATCAATTTTTTCTCAAATTTTTCTCAAAAAAGGAGTTTCAATAAAGTATACAAAAAGAGATTTTTGTGAGCGATAGTCATGTCATTGAACGCAATGATAGATTCACTTCTAATAGATTCTCAAATACTTCTATAAAAATATACTTATTTTGTTTTTAACTCATTTTTATTGATTGCAATAAAAGCCAATAAATATATTTTAGTGGAAATATTACTTTTCGCACAATACAAGTCTTGAGCCGAGATTTTGCGGTCAAATCTAATAGAGTGCAGCAATGGATTCATTATCGCCTTTGCCTTACATGCAATCCTCCCAAACATATCCTTTATTTTACTGAAGACCTTCTCAATAGAGAATATAAGAGAATAGCATAAGTGAGCGCATGTCTGGCTGTCTCTTTTGGCACAACTTTTTTGCCTCAATTCTGTTGCACTCGAGTGAGGCTATACTTCAGAGTGTTTGAGTGAACAGAGTGTTTGGGTTGCGATTGAGTTCAGTCGCAGGTATGATATCAACGCAAAAAGGTGTGCAGAAACGAAGGTGTGCTAAACCTCAGCTCCACTTTTGAAAGGGCTATCAGTTGCTCTTATTCTGTGCCATCATATGTGTGGATAATTAAAGTTTTTTCCCCATTTTTTTCATTGTTTAACTCGAAAGTGAAAACTCGTAAAAATACTCGAATACGCGAACAATACTTTTGAGACATTCTTTGCTCAACAGTTTGAAAGACATTTATCTTCAGAAAAGTAATTCAATTTTGTATTTCAGTGAATAACACAACAAAAGTGATTAATTCAAACAATTTCTCTAATGTTTTCTGTTTTGCCTTTTGTTGTATGGTTTGAATCAATGACTTATTCTTTTAAGCAATAAATACCTTCTTTTTGTCATTTAATCTGCAATTAACTGAAGAAACAGCGATCTATTCGACCGACTCCTCCATCGACTCAATTAGATTCGGTTTATTTGCACTCAAAACTAAACACATTTCTTAACTTATATGGAAATTATATGAAACCCGAATTTGTTGTTATAATTGTGCGAATAGACGACAAATTCCCAACAAAAAGGACAGGCAGTGAACAGGCAGTTAAATTCTGTGATGAATTTTGCAATTAAAGGTAAGACTCGTCTTCAAAGTTAATGTTTGCGTTAATTAGTCCCATAATAGAGAGGGAATCGGATTAATCTCTTGTGGCTCTAAATAGCATTAAAGTGTATAACAGTCTAACAAATAATTATTTCATTAAACATAGAGTCTATCCATTGTTTTTTACTCTCGTTTTACGTTAAATACTGTGTTTTCTCGCATTTGTATTACAATCGTTAAAACTATAGACTAATTTAGATTCATTGAGATATACAGCGCTTCTATCTCTGCACTACCTTTCATATTACCGGAGCTAATGTTGTGCACGACTTACTACTTGAGGTCAACTAACCCTAATTAAAAACACTGTTTCCTATGTATAAAAAAATGAGCGAAACTTCGTTCAGATATTATCTCCGATAATATTACCGAAAAAATGAATTGAGAAAAAAGCGATTATTTCAATGGCTTTTGTTTTATGCAATTTTGATTGTGTTAACAATATGTGGGTTCACTTCACTCTTATTATTATTAATTTTTTCATACTATAAGCATTTTTCTCCCATGTTATCACACCTTAACCATTTTATACGTTACCTATAAGTTATAAGTTATAACTTTATATTAAATTCTTAAACATTGCATATATAGTGTGTCAGTGAATATCAATTCTTGACTTTTGGACTCTTTGGTTGAAATATATATTTTTTTGAAATAGGATTTCAGTTCACTTCAGCTTTTAATAAAATAGTGGATTATTTTTCAGCTCCAAAGGTGTGCCCTTTTTATTATTAAAACTCTAATATTTTATTTAATAGAATTTTTATGTAAATATTATATTTAAGTTTATATAAATAGATGAAAGTTTAGGCTCACTCTTAGCTAAATTTGTATTTGAATTTAAATATTATGTTCATTAATCCTTAGACAGAATACCCGGTATGTTATTAAACATATTAATCAAAAGGTATTTGATATTTCAAAATCCAATATAAGACAGGAATAGAGGAAACCCTAATGAATAGGAAAACTTAAAACACTGTTTGAGTGGTTTTCATTGTATTACAAGTGCTGTTCTCTCAGCCGTTAATTGCTTTCCGAAACAGTAATGTTATGTAAAGATTACAAACAAATTAATGAATTTAATTAATATAACATCAAATAAAAAGTGAATAGATTTTAATCTCAATAATAAAGAGGAATCTGTTTAGAAATGGTTGCAATTTTGTGGTCGGAATATAACATATTGAGTCCATTAGTATTGAGTGCACTTTAGATGAGGTATTCCTCCGAACGGTATACCATTTGAATCATTTTCGGACATTGAATCCTAAATATTAGCCCTAAATGTTATCAACGCTTCAATGAATTTATCGATTTTGTCGAAAACTGTCAGAAGTAGTGAAACTGTTAGTCGAAAATAGAGGAGAGGATTGAAAGCTAGGCTCAGGTGCAACACAATTGGCTCGACTGTCAGTGCAATCCTTGAGCCTAAGCCACAGCTATTATTAAAATAAAATAGTGTCTCCAAAATGCTAGTCATGCAAAGAATTGGAGGCACAGACACTGAGTGAGTGATTCAACTGTTATATCGATACCAATAGATATTCCCAACACTTTTATTCTGTGTCTATAATAACGGTTTTGCCATTTGTTGAGTCTTTGTTTTGGAATAAAGGCTCAGACAATGCAAACACAATTCAAACCATCAAAACAAAGACATTTCTTATATATAAATGGAGTGAAACCAGACTTTATTCAACTTTTATTTCTTTGCATCCATTCATTGCATTTTTTAGCTTTTATTTGAGATTTACTGTAGTTATCCGTATAAATAAATATAAGGCTTTAAAATCCCAATATTTCTACACTTCCATCAGAATCGGTGATAAACATCACAACTTCTTTCCGTAACAGTAGTTTTCAATTAATTTAATCAACATTTTCGCCAAAAGCTGTCATACTATCAGAGATGAGTCAAATGTAAAAAATTGGAAAACAGAGGCAAAAATTGAAATATTAAGTTCTGGCATATAATCTATATTCGCAATAAGGCCAGCATTGGTTCACATAATGCCAGGAATAGTTGTGTAGCACATAATTTATTGATGCGATTAATTTTGTTTTTCGTGTTATATAATAGTTTTGTATTTAATTCCTAATCGAAACACAAATATATATAACTTCGAGTAGTTTTGAGAAATAAGAAAAACTTTGTAATCATTGCGTTTTATTAGAGCCCTAATAGTAAGCCAGAGGTCTGAGCCGGTATTCGAGCTGATCGTGACAGTGGTGGCTGTGCTCTGCAGCTGTATATGTAATAAATCTGTCATCTCTTGCAATAATAAAGTGACCGCTCGTTTGGCCGGTTTGTCAAATCCGTCCGACAAATACTGGTTTAAAAAATAGACACTTTTAAAGAATAGTCACAAATAGTGCCAAATATTTTAAGACAGAGATTGAGACTTTACTTGCAGTGTATATATCAAAAAGTTATGTATTGCTCTAATTTAATGCGAATCCCTTATTGATCACGACTTAAGAGTAGATCCAAAAGTAATAGTGTTAGGCAGGGGTGACCATAGGGGGGGTAAACGCGGATACCCCCCCCCCTGAGGTTTGAGATTTTCCAAAATACCCCCCCCTGAGCTTCGCGAAAAATTGTAATACAAAACCGCAAA
>JAQIWF010001820.1:0-10699 GCA_034694965.1 Ceratozetes gracilis
GAGTAGTTTAAATATAAATTAAGTTGTAGTATAAAGACATATATAAAAAGTTAGGAATTAAACTTGAAGAATAATAATAATAATAAGAGTAAAATAAGAGGTTAATAAACTAATATGCCTTAAGGCTTGGAGAATAATAAAGTAAGTATAAATAAGTAATAAAATGAATTGATTAATGATAAATAATAAGTAAATAATAAAGGGATGTTTCTATAAGAGTTGTCCAATGTTCGGGTGCTAGGACTCATCCACTTGTGACCTCTCCTCCAACCATCGGTAAATAACAGGATGTATCGGTATGTTACATCTTTATCCCTCCTCTTCAGGGAAAGAATTGTTCCATCAATTCTAGATTAAATTCCACCTTCCCCGGGGAGACCAGTTTCTTGCTCCGCGTCAATTGAGTACTGTGTAACGGGTCGTCTATCATGATGTTTATTTGAGTCCCTTTCGGCCGTGAAGAGAACCCAACTGATAGTATCCTTGGTATATTACTTCGGTTTTGAATTTGGTCCCATATATTTCTATCTTCAGAGTAATTCTTATCAATTTTTCATTATCAGTAGCCGGGTCGCGAGTCCGGTTACTTCCCTTTGTTACTTCATAACTGAACCATATCTCAACCGCTTGTGTTTCTTGGATTCAGTCCGACCCTTCGCACTCGTGAGTAGGAAAACTTTCTGGCCTATTTCGAAGGTAATTTCAATTCATAATCATTTCATTTGCCGGCGTAAATATCACATATAATTTGTTAAAATATTGCTCGAGACTTCTGAACCTATTCACAAGGTCCTCGAAATACGATGGGAGGCTATAGGTTACATTCAGTGGAGTCCATTATTTTGTAATCTTTGTATCGTTCATTAATGTAGTTAATCTGTTAATCTCTTTTAACATTTTCATAAGTTCAGTCGTTTGTTCAATGTAATTTTCAATATTTTTAATAACTAAGTCTCCTTTCTTGAAGTAAACTTTTAATTGTTCTTTAGACATAGTATTTGCATTCTTTATGTCATGTACTACAGTGAGATGTCTCTTGGCTTCTTCATTTAAGTAATACCCAGTTGGATTTGTCCCTTGGCAGTCCACACAGCTGAAAGGTTTGTAATAAAAATGAATGTAAAGATGGTCAATGATTGAGTCTATGTTCTGTGGATAATCTTTATCAAATTGTTTTTTATGTAATCTCTTCAGTGTTTTACACATTTGACAATGAATTATTGATTCATTTATTTCAGGAATAGTTGTAAGTCTTTCTTTGTCTCTTATTACGGGTATGAATTTGTTGATCCATGCATTTATCGCCGTAACTTCAGTTAGAAATAAAACATTTTCACTCCCAACGTGAGCTGGGTTGTGTTCGCGAAACTCTACTAAAGAATAGAACTCCAATTCACATAATTTGCATCGGAGATATGTCTCCAAGTGATCGAAGTAATGTCTTTCAGGGGTTTCTCTCTCGTTTATATGTTTTTCACAAAATATACAATAAATTCGTTGGTCTCCTCCTAAACTTGTTGAATCAGAATCTGAAGAGTTTTGAAGATATTCTTCTTGTTCTTTGTATAAGTCATTAAATTGAGTAGAAATTCGTGATTCTTTTATTAACTCTGATTCCTGGTTTTCTATCTCATGAGATGTACTCGGTTCAATTTGTGGTAGTATTGACAAGGTTTGTCCAGTGATGATTGCGGGTATTTGAGTTGGTGTTGTCAATAAAATTATCGGATTTCCTATTGTAAAAGGATTTAAGCAAACCCTTTTTATCGGGATCGGTGAGAGAGCTTTGTCTTTCGATGTATTAGGGATTAATACTAGTTTTGGTCGCTTTACGGTTCTAGATATATTTTCTCTGCTGATAGGAAATATTCGAGCTAAGATATCCACTTGTCTGATCCTTTGTTCGATCATGGAGTCCTCGATTTCCTGCTCCAAATACTTTAAATGTACTTTCTTGAGGTGTTCGACCATTGCTCCTCTGTAAAGTGTTTTTACTTTACAAGGGGTCTTTGTCCCTTGAGGAAATGCAGATCCTTTATCCAATTTGCAAAAGAAAACATAATATTTGAGATGACTTGAGATATGTTGAGTAGGTTTCCCTGGATAATCGTTTCTTTTGTTTATGTCTTTAATTATAAAAGTATATCTCCTATTGTCATTCTTTGGTGGTCCAATGCTGACATTATAATGTTTAATGATGTTATCGCAGACGACACAGTTTCGATATAAGGTCTGAGCTTTGTCTGGTACTCTATTTTGCGTTGACATCGAAATATTCAGTTGATTTTGATAGTTGAGATGTTCTCTCATCCATTCTTTCACTGCTTCTTTATTACTTTCTTCTTTAAGATGAATAGGTAAGTGACTCTTTAATTCTAATTGGCTTTTAAAGAGGTTGTTTTCTTGGTAAGGACAAAAAACACAAAACCAAATTGAATCTGATTGAGTCGATGTACCTTGATTATTATCCATTTTATTGAGGTTTTCTTGATACTGGATTAACTATAGATGTTCAACACTTAACTACGTATTTACTTGTGTATAAATCACATTTCCTAATCTTATACCATAACTAGTTCTTAGACCTTCAGGTAAGTTTGACGTAAATCGATTTTCAAATCGGCTCCATCTAGCGAGTTTTTTGTTGAAACAAATTTGTTCTTGTAGAGATTGTTTGTATTCCAATCAGGTATAAGTTGATTGATTCTGAGGTATTTAGCTTGAACCTGTTCGTATATATTAGCGTCCGAAAATTTATTGGTATATATCTCGGGAACGACTAATTTTGATTACTGACCAAGATGTAGACCAAATTGAAGTGAAACTTTTATAATCTGTTTGAGTCGTAATTCTTACACTACTGGTCAATTTAAGTTCAGACAGATTAACTAATGAATGAATTATGGGTTTTCAAATCTAATGTCAGTTTAAATTCAAGTCTTTTACAGCAATAGTGAAGTAATTTCTGAACTCTTCCGACGATAAAAATTGTGAATAACATAAGAAAGAGCGACAAATAAAAGCCATTCAATGAAATGCATTGAATTGAAAGAATCAAAAGCAATATATGAGAACAGAAGACAATATGAAAATACATTTCATTGAAACTAAATTTTACTGTTTATACAAAATGTTGTATAAGTCGTCATAGAATTGAAATCATAAACAGTTATATAAATCCATAATTTATATCCGACGCAAACAAAAGCGACTTTCGTTTCTTTCATCGATTTTCACGCTTTGGATCTGAAATCCTCGTAAATTTGAATTCACTCGAAATAATTGACTATTAGTATAATAATATTCAAATGAGCATGCCTATTTAATTAAAGACATTAAAAGCAAAGCTTTTCACTGCTAAATAATGCTAGTGTATCAGGAAACTCCTTCCACTTTGTGACAATAACACAATTAAAAATATTATCTTTCAAAATTCAAATTACCTCCAAATCGATATTCGTTGTTATTGTCTCTCATTTTAAATTGTGTATTAATATTACCAATTAATTAATAATTAATAGAAGGAATTACCAAGCATATGCAGTGTTCATTCAAATAGAAGTACTTAGAAGTTTGGGAAATGAACCTGATTTATACCACAAAACATTCTAGTTACTACAATATAATTTTACAATGTAAAAGATTTATTAAAATTGTAATGGAAGTCCAAATCAACTCAAAATTAAGGGGTTTAAACCCCCTATAATTCCTTGGATATTATTGGGATATTATATAATCAGTGGAATATCCCCATGATTATAACTAGTAGTTATATCACTTTAATTACATAATAGTCTAGAATCTAAACTTCAGCACATGTTTCTCTCGTGAAACTTAAGACTCATCACCTTTTAGAGGAGTTTTAATATGAATAAATAATATTATCAAATTACACAAGGACAAATAGAATCTTTATTTTAAAGGTAACATTTCCAGTCTTTTTAATAGCATTTCCTCAAAATATAGTATTTTATACAATATTTTATAGAAATCTTTATAAAACGTTTTTTTGAGTTATTTCGTCGCTAAAAATCTCTTTTGTCTTTCATTTAATATTTGAATCTTTTATTTGGAAGTAAAATGAATGCCAAATCTCAGACTTGTATTTATTTTTAATGATATGAGATTTGTTTAATACGGATATTCTGTGCGACAGTCTATATATCACTTTTAAGCTCAAAGAATATACAATTATTTGAGAGATTCACAGAAGAAAAATCGATGAAAGTGTAAGCCTTTTGTAGAAATTCAATTATGCAGTGGACGAGAGACAAAAGAACTAGTATTTGAACTAGCTATACTAACTTGGACACTAACCAAACATTGATACCTTTATTACGTCATCTTTTCATTATTGAGTTATAATAGAAATACAGAATATTTATATAATAATGAATTATGTAATGTCCAAGTTTCTTTTCCAAATACACATTCTAATTATTTATAACCAAGCAAAGATTAATATCAGTGATGAAAAATGAGTGAAAGCACATCTGTATTCAGTTGATAGCTGGTATAAAATGCTTATTTTGTTCATGAATTTGAAATTTAAAATAAACTTTTCAAACGTCTTATTCATTGAAATAAATGATACCCAGAATTGTTTGCTTTGAAATATAATATCAAACAAATAACTAATATATTTGAAGCTTTATTTACGGTATTATTAAATCTAATGGTTTTCAGGTGTAATACCGGTTTGTAATATAATATGAGACTATCTTTACAACTGTCGACACAATACACGCAAAGCTATTGTTTTATCAGACTTTTAGACCTAATTTTGTGAACGCCTTTAAAAACACTTTCACGTAAAGCACATAAACATTGCGTTAGAATTAGTTTTTCTCAGTTTTTATTGAGTTCCCTATTTTGCGCTGTTTTCTGCTAATC
The DNA here is from genome assembly GCA_034694965.1 of Ceratozetes gracilis. Lineage (NCBI taxonomy): Eukaryota > Metazoa > Arthropoda > Arachnida > Sarcoptiformes > Ceratozetidae > Ceratozetes > Ceratozetes gracilis. Next base: position 4,894 of record JAQIWF010001820.1, read on the forward strand.
CGGGCAAATGTTCTCTCGTTTTACAATTAATTTATTCTAATTTATGGCCCAAAATAGCAAAGAAGAGCTTAATTTGAATCTTGCAAAGTTGTGATGATTGCTTTTTCTCCAATCGATTAAGTCTGTTGTAATGAACTGATCAACAAATGTGTGCACATTATGAATATAACCAGGTATAGTCAAGGACTTCTATTTATTTTTATCATCCTGGATATTCATAGTTAGTATAAATTTTGTGAGAATTATGTATCATATATTTGCTAATGTTTATTAATGAATGTAATATCTAGAAACATTAGCATTAATACTGTTTACCAAGTTTGAAATTTAATAAATATTTGATCAATTATCATGAGAACAGGTTTGATACCTGGTTAAAATTGACAAACATTATGTGGGTTTAAAATGTTTTAATGATATAATTAAAAGTGGATATACAGTGATGTCGCCCACCCTTTCTGACCATCACAAGCCCATCACAAGTGTGCTGTCTCTCTACTAATGAAAGTGTAGATTATTTATTGGCTTTCGATTCATTCAATACTTAATGAACGGCTTTTAGTGTAATAAACATTAATAAAAGTCACACATATTTGGCATCTATTTATAGAGAGTTTGGTTGTATATAAGGGATGTGTGGCTTATAATTCAATTGTGAATTATTTTCATAGATTATTCACAAATATGTTTGTGTAATAACCGTTTCTAATCCGCTGTCACCACTAGTTATGCAAAATTCGCGATAAAATCATTTGAGCTGTGCTTTAGTTTTTGTTTTATCCATCAAATGAATTAATATCCGCATAATATTCGAGAGACATAATGGGTTTGTTTGAGCAGACGTTGTCTTATCTACAAAACAAACGCATTTAAAAACATAATTCTGTGTTTATGTGACAGCTCTGAGTGTTGACAGAGATTATGAATAGACTTTCAATGAGTATTTCAAACAATTATCTCTCAAACACACAATTCGTGTCAGAAATTATTTGCGAAAAATGGTGACAAACATTGAAAATAATTTGAATATTTTCCGAATTTTTGCGAATAAAAATCTGACAAATATTTAGGAAAATATTTTTCTAAACTTTTATTTGGCGTTTGAATGGCTTTCAAGTCTTTCGTGACTTTTCTATGCAATCGATATTAAACTTAATTTATTTTAATTCATTTCATTCATGACATCCCAAGGGAACTGAATGGCGAAATAAAACCCCCGATGTTTGAGATTTTACTATTTATCTTGACTGAGAATCCAGGATAAATAGTATACAATGAAAAGGATTAGTAACCCAACAAAATTGGTTTTCAAAGTCCTCCAAAGTTCAACATTTTATTAACAAATTAACGAATTTTTAAGAATTGAATGAATTTAATATATTCTTGCAATTTAATGATATATCTAATCTACAATTCTGGTGAATCTAGGACAAAAGGCTTAAACCAGAATTGTATTCTTTACCCTATTCTGGAAAACCTGGGAAACCCTCATTTCATTCTTATTTATGGGTTTACATTACAATAGTATTCATGTCTATAATCTATAATTCGTGTCAGAAAACCATTAAAATCTTGTTTGTGTTAATCTTTTTCCAATTGTAATCTGAAGTTCACTTCATTTGCTGTTAACTTCAGAAGCCATTGAAAACACATTTATTTTCCACATTTAAACCAAATGTTGCATAAAATTCAAAATTTAAAATTAAATTGGCATTAAAGGGAAAATAGGAAGCTTTACTAGGGCATAATAGAATAGTAACGATCAATTTCTTTGAAAGTAAGCCTTTGTGACTCAGTGCTGGCATTTCACAAGTAATCCATTTACCCTTTCCTAGCGTTTGTCGTATTAGAAATCAATTAACTTAAACAATACTAAAGTCATTAAACAATATTAAGAAATAAAGTAATCGAATGTTTAATAAAATGAAAACAAACGTTAAATGAAGGCTACAAAATGAAATGAAATTACAATCTATTGGGAAAGTGATGTCTAATACTAACACAACACGAATTAAGACACTATTGTTTTGATTGTAACGAGAGAGCAGAGAGAGAGAGAGAGAGAGAGAGAGAGAGGGTGAGAGAGAAAGGGAGAGAGAGAGGGAGAGAGGCATTAAAGGCTTTGGCTGTAAACGAGTGGAACATATGCCAAATGAAATGTACATCAATTTTAATTAATTGTATGCTTTGTTTGTGTGTACGTCAGGTCTAATGAATGCGGCGGACTATTACGGATTAGACGAACTACGGCGGGCCTGCATGGGATTCGTGACCTGTTGTATAACTGTAGACACCGTTAACTCGATTCTGGCCTCAGCCGAGCGATATATACAATACAAATGTACAAAATCTCTGGTCCAGAGGGTGAGTGTTTGTCCACTCATATTAGACATAAAAACTAAATAAATAGAAATTTATTACTTCTATACTCGAGATAAATGTCTTTCAGATATTGCATTGATTTTGTTTTTATCCCAAAAGAAAATATTTTCCTCTTTTTTGTTAAATTTTTGTGTTATTTTATTACAATTTTATGTTATTTTTGTCGCAAATCTTTTATTCTCAAACAAAACTTAATTCAATTTATTCTTATTTTTAAGTTCAAAATTGAATTCATCGCAGCTTTTCATTCACTTTATTTTGTTTATGTAATTCATGACAAAAATTGCGAAATAAATGCAAAATTTAATTAATTTGATAGGTATTAGAGTTTGTTGATAATCACGGCAACGAAGTGCTCAGTTTGGGCTCATTTGCATTACTGCCCGAACATGTGGTCCGACTCATACTATCCCGAGAAGAGCTTAAAGCGGACGAATTGACCAAATTTCAAGCGGCACTGCATTGGAGTCAACGTTATTGTGATGGTTCTCCCGGTGCTGCCGACCTGAGAGACGTGATGTCCAACTTTCTCGAATGCATCGAATTCTATAAAATCCCAGCGTCTGTGCTGATGCGTGAAGTGCATCCCCTGGGAGTAGTGCCCGACCACGTAATCATGAATGCATTAGCCTTTCAGGTAAACAAATGCTTTTATGGAAACAAAATTCATTTCAATAATAAAATTATTTTCGATTTTGACAAACAGTAACACAAATAACAGTATAATAGTGTTTACCGAACGCTGACATCATTTCGGCTCTTATTTTAGAGAAGTCTGCAATGATTTCAATGCTTTCTTTGTTATCTCAGTGTAAATATCAATGAATTAAATTTGATTTTCAGCACAAACTTTAATAATAGAAAACTAATTGGACTAACATTTAGACTGTCGTTGAGTTGGCTTTGCTTTTAAAGTGGAAAAGCTTTTTTAGAAATTGTTTTTAAAATTGCCAAGAGCAAATCGCTCAGAAGAGAAAATATGTTTTCAAAACTAATTTATTTCAAGTAAAGAGCAAACACTTCTCCAGGAAATTCAATAAATAACCTCTTTTATATTTACTTCATTCCATAAACACGTTCAACCTTGGTGAAATGTGAACAATTTTACAAAATGTTACTCTCAACTCATGTCAAGAATAACTAATTGAGAATTCCTAGAGTTTCACCAATATTGGATCTTGGTTATTCCATTGTTTTGAATAATTCTTTCCTTAAAATTGAATTTTTTTATTCTTTGCGTGAGGGTTAAGTTTGGTAGAGTCTTTGCCCGGGGCAAAATCGTTTACGTTTTCAATTTGAATAATATTTTTCTGAGAATTTTATTGATCATAACAACACATTTTAATTAAGATTTAAGCAATCAAGTTCATATAAAGCAAGGTGAAATTATTTTTTATAGTTTACTAGGTATTTGATAAATTGATGAATTAATAAGCAGTGCATTTCTTATAACTTATAAGTTATAAGGTATAACATCACAGCATTCCTTGAAAGCGTATCCTCTGATTTCAATATCTGCAGAGAATTCAGTTTATAAGCAAGCACAACTTATGTTTAACCAGTAACTTAGAAATTGAATATTAATTAAAGATTTTGAAGATCTAGCGGATCCCGAATTGCAATAAAAATTACTCAATTAAGAGATTATTTTGAAAGCCATGAATCAGTGAATTCCGAATATCAATGAATTCTGAGTCAAAATATTTGCTTTAATTCTATTACTATTCGATGCACTTATAATGAGAGGATGAGTGGCACTGATGTCAACAAATCCATATTCACCACAAAGTGAATCCATTTGAGATTTGTCTCATCTTCTCTGTCCTGCAGTAATGATAAATATTTCGACGAATTGGATCAAAAATAAAATATATTTGCCGTCAGAATACGCACAGAGTTCTTGCAATTCTCGTTATTACAATAAATATTACATAAAATAGTTAATTAGTTTAATGTTATCCACATTGTATTGGACAGAGATATAGAATATGCCAGGAGCAATTTCTTCATTAGATTTATATAATCTTCTTAAAATGTTTGACCTAGACTGTTAAATTGTGTTTTGAATAACAAATTCGTGGCTTTACAACTAATTCCCCATTTGAGCCGACCCTGGATTATATAATCCAATTTAATTAGGAAAATGTTCAAACCCTGGATTATTGAGTAGTTGATCTTGTATGTCCACTATCGTTTACTTTAATCAAATTGATCTAGAATTAATGACATGAATTATTAATATAAAAGCTGCCAATTGTTGTCAGGGCAAATTACATTAATTTGGAATCTTTTCTATTCTTGGGATTAAATGAATTCAATTATTTATTATCCGTTAGTTTCCGGAGAAAAGCAAATAATAAGTCAATTAAGCGATCGATTGTTTCAATCGATTTAAAGTAAGTCTCCAGTGATTTACTTATGAAGCAACTGAGTGACTGAGAACCTTAACTCACCATCATGCAACTTAGTTCAATGTCCCGCAATTTCATTTAGTTAAGCAAGATTTGAGTAGAATTCAGTCAATACTTTTGATATATTACTCCCAGGAGCTATTATAAAGCTTTGACCGGGTCTGTTTAACTATTCGCATGGAAAGTTTACTTTTCTCAATGCAGAAAAACATGTAAGATAATAAATTTACATATTTCTCTTAAAGTACAACCTATGCATTCCAATAATTTATTATTAATTTGAATTCATATACTATTTTCTGAGTACTACTAAAGAGATTTACATTTTATGAAAAATGAATGATTTTATGTAAGCCTCGAATGACTTAAAAGTAGCGAAAATGAAATATAATTATTCAAAAGTGAGAAAATCAATACTAAATTCAATACATACTTATGTTGAGCACAATTGAACAATACATTCATTTTTGATTTAGCACTCAATGCTTTACAAATTGAGCATGAATGTAATGACTTCCAAAATCACTTTACCCATCAACTTCCAAAATAAAAGTCAAAAAATTAATTCGTTGCTTCAATTTTACTCAATAATCTCTTTATTAAAGTTATTTATTTGGGTAAAAGTAATAGAATAATCTTGATAAAGAGATTATCGAGTAAAGTTGAAGCAACGACTTAATTTTTTGACTGAACATGCATTACTACATTGATAGAATTTCAATCTACTATATCTTTTACTATTTCTTGGTATTTTCTATTGTCTTATTATATCAAAAGATTTTGATTATAATATACAGTCAAAAAGTTTTGTATATTAATATATATGGGAACCCTATTTATTAAGGCCTTTTCAAATAAGGCCAATGATTGATAAATTAACTTGATACTAATTAACTGTTGACTTTTAAATAAAAACATTTATCAGCAAAACACTGCCAAATATTCCCCTCTAATCTGAATTGAAAAAAATCAAGAAAAGATTTGACACTTAAACACAATTAGCATTAATTCAT
>JAQIWF010001821.1:0-10693 GCA_034694965.1 Ceratozetes gracilis
TCAACTGTCAAGACAGAGCTAACTGATATTCTTGCGAATAGACTTGTTATCGGAATTGGGTTAGATGAAGAACTAAATTTAGTTCGCAATGAATGCCTTATTATTGAACAAAACTGTTGTGATTATAAAATAACTGCTATTATACACCGACTTTGTTGGTGACGGTCTAGTGTTGGGCACAGAATAGAAAGTGATTTAGAGTTTAGTCTGTTTTGTCTGTCTATTGAAAAGTAGTGAAAAGTAAACTCAAAAGTGGAGTAAAAATCCAAAAATTGATTTGAGATTTAAGTCTAGTCATAGCAATAACTCTCATATTTCATAGAGAAGGGGTTAATGGAAAGTGAATGAGTTAGTGCACAACCATTCAGTCACAGCCATAAAGTGCTACTCTATTTGCCATCACTGCGACCCAACTCTACTTTTGTTTGCTTTTTTGATACCTTAGGCTCAAACTCGAGCCATAATTTTGCAGAGGATAGTGAGTGTGGTGTCAGTAATACTATGTTTACTTATGAGGCATTGCGCTCACCATATGACTATCTGTGCCCTAAAATATTAGTTTGAAAGCAAATTTCTATCCCTAATAGTTGACAAGAAAACAATTTCATCTCATATATAGATAGCAATAAAAAGGAGAACAACAAAAGTGAATACATTGGGAGCACATATACAGCACATATACACAAAACATAGTGAACAGTGATATCAGTGACCCATTACAGCGTTCTTTGCATATTTACTCAAGAATTTTCACTCCAACACTACACACAACACACTATTGAATATTGTTTGTGAGGAAAGAGATGGTGTGATGGCTGTGCTGTTGTGCCGTTCGATATGAGCGTTCATCGAAAGTATATTTATAGTGGAAAGTGAATATTGAAGCGCTTCACACATTGTCGAGCAATTACTCAGTGCTACAAATAGCGAGATTAGTGAAGACGACCAGTTCCTCAGTAGCTGTTGATAGAACCAAAAGCGGTCCCCTTTTAAATATGCATATATGCATGAAATGCGTGTAACACTACTATAACACCCGAACGATATTAGAGTAAAAATAGTGAAAATACTTATTTTATGCTTTATGGCTGACTCTGGCATACAATGCGTCAAATATATTACTGAACGGCTCTAAAGAGAACAGTCAGATACCATACCATACCATCGTTTGCTGAACAGATAGATAGCACACGAATATTAGAAATCACATCAAATAAGCCATTGGAGTGAATGAGATCCACCTGCAAAAACTTTAACTCCTTTTTCCGGATCAATGCTTCCTGTTTTATGTATGTATCAAATGTATTATAAAACCCATTATAACCGTTATATCTATAATGCAATGTATGATGAAATGGGCGGACAATATATTGATTTTATGAGATTACTATCGCCTCTGCACTCACTTTTTGCTCAACTATTTAAAAGCATGAATGAGCGCAAGATATTAATGACACTCCGATACCGATTAGACACTGCTCTACAACAGTGGCTGTTCTCTCAATATTCAATTCTCAGTTAACATTATTTTCCATAAAAGTCATCCATCAACTATTACTTGTATACCATTATATCCACTCAATTGTATGCAAACACCATATTCTATGCATTCATATCAAGATTAGAACCCATTTTATTCACTATTCATTTGAATTCTCGATGAAAACCAAAAGTTATTAATTGTTTATTAAATGATTTAACAAATTTATGTTCTGTTATGACATTTGAAATGATTGTAATAAGAATTGAATGGTTTGAATATTAAACAAATTGATTTAAAATGACTTTTAAATGTGTTGAGGGCTACAAACTTAGATTAGTTGAAACACCTAATGATAGTAAGACGATCTGTGCGACCAAATGTTGATGAAAATAATGTCATTGAATAAAGTAATTATGAAAACAATTGGAAACAATTCTTTAAAAGTAGAATTTGTTGGCAAAATCAATGTTTAGCCCAAAAACATTTAATTATAATTTGTTTGGAAGACTGATTCTAAGGAATTAAAAGGTGATTAATTGTGGGGACCGAAGACCTACATCAAAGATAAGGCACGAACGCCAACAGCTCTGTTCACTGTTCGCAAACACATTCTGTGCGAAAACTCATTGTCTTCTGTTTTTTATAGCGTTATGCAGAGTATCGCAGAATTCATAGCTATTTAATGAAACTAATTTTTTAGTCGTGCGTTAATTGTAATTTCAGTGTAATTTTCCACTTTCTTGTCAACAATTGTTTTCTTTCTTCTTTTTCTCTTTCACTTTCAATAAAATGTAATTTTCTCTTTTCAAACCATATTCTGATAAGTTTTTCTCATTACAGCGAAAACTTTTTATTTTATTTTTATTTTCCTTTCATTCTTGGCTTTCACTGTCTCTCTATATGTGTTTTATTGTCTTTATGTCTTGTCTTGACTTTCTTCTTGTGCTTATAAATAGTTATCTTCAAAATAATGTCTGTCATTATGTGTTTGAGATTTGTATCTCTTTATGCATATATCGGATCGAATAAAACACAACGAATGCAATAATAAGAGAAAGCCATACGTTTTTCACTCAAAGAGAGAGAGAGAGAGAGAGAGAGAGAGAGAGAGAGAGAGAGAGAGAGAGAGAACCCAAACCTTGGTGTTGCTAAATTGCCAATTGCTGGAAGTTTTGGAAAGCTGTCGCATCTGTGACTTGTTTTATCTAGATAATTTTACAAACTAAAGTTTAATTTGTTGTATCATTTAGAATATATCTCTCTTAAAGGAATACAATCATTCTGTGGTCAGTATTTAGGGATACGTCCCCCTCCCCTATGAGTTTCGAGATTTTTCAGAATACGACCCTCTTAGATTTCAAAAACATCAACAATTTGGACAAGAACTGGTCTGTTGATTTTTTCAAATCCCAGGAAAGGGTATTTTGGAAATCCCTTATATTTGAGTGAGATGACGACCACAGCAATAGTTTATATATTTTGAATGGATTTTTAGTTTTTAATAATTTATTTGATTTACTTTTGAATATTGATCTAGGCAATCTAAAAAAAATAAACAACATTGAAGCAAATTCTAAAATTTATACTAGCTTAATTTATAAACTTTATATATTAAATTTAGATACACAATTTTAATTTTGGATAATTTACTAGCCAAGTGAAATTTTGTGGTAAGTTTCTGGGTAAGTATACATTTGTTGTTGTGGGCCCACACCCAGTGTTGTAAATATTATTGTGAGTTTAGCCAAAACTTTGAAAAGTAATAAAAACTGAGTGCAGTATTCGAGTTATTATAAAAACGGCAGCAAAACGATAGACAGACTTTTAATGTTTACCTCCAAAACATTTTTAGCGGTGTTTACGAAACGAATTTTTTCTTAGAGAACAAAATATAGCGAAAGGAAAGTAATTCTTACGATTTACTCAAATCAAAGTAAAATAAAACGAGAAAAAGTCATGAAAAATGTGTATCTCTTCGGACCAGAAATTTATTTGCCATAAAATTATTGTGGAATGTATTCTAAAAGCAATTCACTCCACAAATGAAAGACAAATAAAAATCATTAAACTTTTTGACTCAAAGATCTATTCGATGAGACGTTTTATCGTCCAATAAGGGCTCATCTAATTAAGACCTGATCCCAACCAAAATATAAATCATTTTTATCTCCAATTTTTGCTTTTATTTACAATATTTTTAAAGAAATAATATAAGTATTGATAAAATTAAATTAATTGACTCAATCACTGCTAATGAATCTTCAATTATCAGTGCACTCATTGTCAATATGGGCTCATTTCCAGAACCATTTCCAGAAACCACTCCAAATATCTTTAAATCGACAAAAAATGTCAAACTTTTTCTCACAATTAAATTTGAAGCTATTTGAGCAATTTGAACAAGCACATTTATCTTCTAATCAATTTTTTATGCTTACAAATATTCAATGTGCAAATTGAATAATTTTGTCAACCAAACTTATCTGGACAATAAGCAATGTATTTGATTTGATCTAACTTATTTTGTTTGATGCATAATTTATAAGTTATAATCAATATATGAATTTGATCTAGTAAACGAAGCTAATGCAGTTATGACCGGCATAGCCGATAGCACCGGTAGTGATGTGAGCAATGGTTGATCCAAAGCATATCAATTGGCATATAATGGCGTATTGTGTGTATATTGCACTCAATTATGCACCGCTTGAAAGCAATACGATATTCACATTCATCATTGGATGCCTTCCACAGCCTTTCTCTACATTAATATTTCAGAAACTAAATAATGTAACGCAAAGACGTCTTTATGATATGATCTGCCATAGAAAACAATCTATAAACTCACTGCATATAACCCAATAGAGGAAAGCCTTCATATTTCTTAGTGATCTCTCCCTTCTTTGAAATCGTTTTACTCGAAAAGCGCAACGAAACTACAGTTTGAGTTAAACTCTTATCTACTATCATATGAACGGTTAACATATTTTTCAAACAAAGTCTTGAATAAAATATAAGCTGAGCACAAAAATGAAAGAATTATATTATATGAGGAGAAGCAAGCTCATTCTCTTCCTCGACATAAACCTGATTAGATTTAAGAGTAATTAACAACAATTTTAATTAAGATAACGAAATTTTATCACTTAATCTCATGTTTTGCATCACTTTATGTATAAATTCATTCATTTATATTAATTATTAAATATTTTAATTAAGGCCAGCATTTAATCGATAAATTCATTGCTGAGTTCAAAAACATGAATTCCTATCCAAATGTATTAAGTAAAAGATCAGACAAAGAAAAAATAATCTTTCAACTAAGGTCAATCAATATCATTATCGATTTAAGTTGAAAACATTAATTTGTTTATCTCTGAATTGATCCAGAATAATTATTCTAATCAATCGTATTGATGGTCTGCCATAATTCAGCGATAACACTGATTGAAGGGTAATATTTGACTGTATCACCTTGCTCATCTTTCAAAGTGATAAAAGATGAGATGAAAAGTATTATTCCCAAAACTATATGAAACTCAATAATTATTTATAAGCCATAGAGAGATATACAGTGTATGTGTGCAACGATTTTGAAGTCAAGGGTCAGCAAAGAATCCATTATTGTATGTATTTTGAGCTGAATTTATAGCCGTTTGGATACTAGAGTTGAACCGCTATTACAATAAATCTGTTTAATAATTGTGTCGAATATAGTGTTTGAGAGCAAAGATCGCGATATGTTTTGTTGGGAATGTAATGCAAGTGTCAAACACTGGTGTGGAGTGGATGGGGTATGACTCGCACAGACAGTTGTCCGCAATTTATATTTCAATAAAGTTGTTAGTGATTTATTCTGGATGTCGGGGTCACCCTTAAAGGGGTCGATATGGCTATTAATTCATGTAGTATTCAACAAAATTGGCCCTGCGCAATATTATAACCAGAAGTGACCATTGTCCATTACAACGAGCATCATATTGTCCACTATAGTGTCCATACATTGTCCACTAGAGTCCAGTGTATTTGAAATATGCATTTTGTGCATATTATGAGTATTGCAGAGCACTGCAGAGCAGCTGCATTGCCATAATCTATATAAACAGCTGCACTCATTTATATCGAGCACAACTGACGATCCATATGAATGTCATTTTCACCTAAAATACGCTAACATTTGTAATACAACTCATTTACTTTGAGTACTTCTGAGTTGGCTTTCACTCACTTTGTCCGACACTACTTCCAGAAACGGTTTTACAACATATGGAAGACTAAATCATAAGACGCGTGCCATCCATACAGCCATCCATCCATTGATGCACTCAATCATATTCTGTCAATAAGTTAAGGCAATTAATGACTGATTCGTCGATTGGCTTCAGTTTAAGAATAAAAACAATTGATTTAAATTATATTTAAAATATTTAATGCATTTTTGGAACTTTAACTTTAAAAGTGAACATTTGTTTTGCAAATGATATCTAAAATTAAATTATTTATTAAATTTGATGATCGCTTCTGAATAATGATCGCCGAAAGAGGAAATAAATTATTGAGATTTCAATTTTAGTTTCTCTCATATATATGATTATTGACAGGAAAAGCATGTCTTCATAACAAGTTCGGGAAGTGTTTGACTCTCGATAGGCATTATGTCTACCAATAATGATATGTATTTGATATACGCATAAACATCAGTCTTGTTTTGACGACTTGACGGCAATTATGGGCCGCAGACCAGAACCAATCATCGCGACCACCGGCATATTCACAATAAATTTCACTCATAAGACAGTACTGTTCACAAAAAGTCTTTCTAAAACTTGACTTAACCTCCAATCAAATGAAAAAAAACAGAAATAAGAAAAAAGTGTGAAAGAGATGAAGAAAAAATTCAAATACAAGTTACGACTTCTGAACCACTACTTCATTGAGGTATGAAAGCAGAGACAAAAGCAGTTCACAACTTCGCCAAAACAACTTCCTCTCAATCTTATGATTACTTATAATTTGTAAGAATATTCTCACTTCAAAATATGAATTTACATCTCAAACATATGTTCGACTGACAGTCAAAATCATAGTAAAGGGTTGACGACAACAGTTACCCCATAATAATAATAATATTAGTTTGGGCATAGTTTCCCACAAAGAAGTGGACAACAGTATTGTATCATGTTCAATTGTAAAATTAAAATACGTTATATTCAATAATTGTTATTAAAAGTAATAATGACTCGCATTTCCAGAATAATGTCAGAACAGGTGAACAAGAGAAGTGGTCGGATGACTGACTGGTGGCTATGGGTGAGTATCGTTCAGAATCCTAAGGCGTGATTCCGTTATTCAGAGGAAATATTTGGAAAAAATGGTTTATCATACATACCTGTGTTCACCTGTTTGTATGGCTATAGTTCTGGTGCACTGCTTTAATCACAAATGTCTTTTGAATGGCACAGACCGACAGCCAACACAAGCTTTACGTTACCGATCATTATGTAATATAATATTATCTTTTGTTGTGGATATCCATATAATAATCAAATAAGTAATCAATTATGAAATCCTATTACTATTCAAACTTTTCATAAATTTTGAATGAATTAAATAATTGATTGTTTGACTCAATATTTATAATATTATATGTGTTTCGGTCTAATGTTTAGCTAAAGAGCCAAACCGTTGACATCATTGTTCTCAAAATATATCAAATAATTAATTGTAATAAAATACATAATGGAAAATATAATAAACAATAAACAAGGACAATTAATTTTGAAATATTAAAAACGGAAAACTATATAAAAGCATATAAAGGTAAATAAAGGAAATATTAAACAAGTAAGGTCTTATTGTAGGCAGATTTATTTTGACAACTTCTAGGATACATTTGGCTTTTAAATGTACTACAATTGAACCCTAGGTGAAGCTTACATTTGGAAATGATGGAACTTTGAGCCATCATTCTATAAATTTCCAAATTAAGCATTTATTTTCTTAATGACTATTCATTTGATATCATTATTTACATCCAATTATACGAACGAAACAATTGTTTAAGAGGTCGACAATTATTTATTATTGATATAATGTATGTCCAGCGGCTATATTCGTGTTCTCCTGGATGTGACTCAATGCAAGACCATTAGACCACTTCTCGCAGACATTCAAATGATTGCAACAATAATTAGTTTTATTCCCATATTATTTGCATCAGACATATTAGGCCTCATTCATCTCAATAATTTAAAGTTGTCTAGCATCAACATAAACAAGAGTACAATTTTATCAATCAATAAATTTTGCATTAATTTCATATTAAAGATATGAATATAAATCCATGAGGTGGCAACTTGGTTTATTATGTGCTAGCTATTTCAAAATTAACAGTTGTTATTATACAATTTATAGAATTTACAAGGTGACTTTTATAATGTTAAAATTACTAAGAATTGAGTGAAAATATTAATAGGGGCTCATCATTTTTTAATAATACATTTAAGACCTTGCTTGCATACGCATGTTAAATTTCGTTAAACTTACCAGATTATATTCTTGCTTTTTGGAACACTGATCAAGGAAGTTAAGTTGTTCTCGTTTAATATTGCAATTATGTTTGACGGATGTAATTCTTCCATCCTTTCCACAAATACTCAAATTATTCGAATAAAAATCGATTGAAAAAAATAAACCTATTTTTGACTTTTTATAACTTTTCCTCTCAAACGAAGCAAAAAAAGTTATTTTGAGTGAAAAATTAAAGTGAAAGACATATAAGACATCCGCAACCGAATGAATTTGACTCTGATAATTATGTAATTGTGTAGACACAGGACAGGAAGCACAGGTAATGCAACTGTTTTTATATTATATTACATTGTGTGGAGTATTACAAATAATTTATCATTTGTTTTCTCAATTTCCCAAATCCTGAGAACTTTTTGTTGGTTTTGTCTATAAATCATGTTTTAAACGTAATAAAGATGTCTTCAAATATCTCCAAATTATTATTATTATTAATTACTATATTTCCAAAACGATTCAGTCGTTTGCAGACCGTAATTGCTTTTATGAAACATTAAGTATGAAATTCCCAAACATATCGACAATTATAGATAATAGATCATCAATGCTATCATTGCTACTATTGCTACCTGTGCTTACATTTCCACCACTGTTTGTCTGTCTCTTTATATCCCATTTTTTTGTTGGCCTTGTTTTTAGTCCAAAGCATTTTCATAGTAATCATAAAAAAAAGTAATTCAAGTTTTTATATCTTTATCTGATCTATCATTTTATAAATAGTGGTTTAGACAAACGAATGGTGAATATTTCATAAAACATCCCAGAATGCAATCATAGACCTTATTATAACCATATTATAAGAAAGTGGAGACCCATTGAAGCCTTTGTTGAGAGGTTTCTCTTTTTATTTTCTCTATTTCTTCTAAAAGCCATTTATTTTTCTCAGTTATGGTTATTATTCGTTATAAAAATAATGATTTTCACATTTTTCTGACTTACTTTCAATGGCTTTAAGTATTAAATTCAATAGAAATGGCAAATAAAAGATTTCTTTAAAGTTTAAACAATATTTGGTCTCAAAATTGGAAAAATGAACAAAAATTGTCAGGAGTTTAATATTGAATTTTTGAGTTAAATATGCGGAAATAGGTGTTAAGAGTCTCTTAACTTAAGACCATTATATTTTGAGCAAAGGTTACCAGGGCTGATTAACTACATTTCGATTTAAATATTTATTAAAATCCCCAGTCACGAATTAGCATAAAATTTATTGGAACAAGTATATTTATAATCTGACCTTATCTTGTTTGTCTTCCAAAATTGGGTAAACTTGAATTATAAGCATGGTCTTTTATTAGGATAAAAATAATTTAAATCAATAAAAATATGAATACAATCTTAAGGTTTAAAATTCATTAGAAATAGAAATGATTTGAAAAATATGTGATTATTGTGTGATCTGTGATTCGAATGGCGAATCCAAATGTAATTTATTCGGTTTGGAAAGAATCAGTCAATCGTTTGTCTAATGTTTGTATTTCCGGCAATAGTTATCTGTTAGACGAGAATAATGTGTTTGAAAAAGTGGTCATAATTTTCTAACTTCTCTATAATTTGTGGGCAATTTTGCTCCGAAAAGTAACTTTTGTGGAGAACACACCTCACGCCGAGAGAAATAATAATAACATATTTTAACACATATTAAGGCACAGACTGTTTATACAATAGTTTATGCCGTATATGATATCATAAAATAAGTGCAACACAAATATGTTTTTGCCGTTCGGCTGTTGGGCACTACTTTTTGCACTGTTGGCGGCGAAAGCAATAGATATATAAGTGAACTAAAAGTTTAACCTCCAGTCTCATAGAGAGTCTCATTGAGGGTCTCATTGAGGGTCACGTTAAAAACTCATTAGCAGTTCCCCTCCATATAAATATCTACACATAAGCCATACACTAATCAAAATATATATATAGAGAGACAGGTATACTATGTTATGTTGTGCTAAGCTTTTTATTCTATGGGTTCAATATTTGATGAATATCTCAATGAGTGACTGAAGGAGTTGTCTGTCAGAGCGGTCACTGAAAGACAGTCTCTCTAATTGTCTTAGAGTTAAGTCGAGTGTAGCGAAAAGGTGTTCAATATTTAATTCATTCAGATTTGGACAGTCATTCATAAAACTCAAATTATGTGAAATGCCATACAAAGGGTAGTTCCCAATGAATCTGATTTGTGTCCCAAACTTATCGATGAAGTTTTGCTTATTATTATTATCAAAGTTTAGGGATATTTCGTATAAGAAATGACAGTATTTGACGATTAACTCAATTATCTCTTCTTCATTGGTTCTCATATTGATATGAATTCGTCTGATTTTGTGGCACTTCTTGAGAACCGATTCAAATGATTTGACGTCAAAACAATACTTTTCGGACTCTTTTGTGAAGAGTTTGAGTTCATTGACCTCTTTGTCTGACCTGAAGGCCAATGACTGGCATCTCATTAGAGGATAAGCTCTGAAAAGCAATTTTAGTACTCATTTGTTCACAAAATGCTAACCAATAATACCTTAAGGGATGGCATACGAGAAGAGTGTCGTGTCTTTCGTAGACCAGTCGTTGAAATTGTTTGGACAGACATTCAAAGCGTATCTTCTCTTCAAACGGCAAATAACT
>JAQIWF010001822.1:0-10692 GCA_034694965.1 Ceratozetes gracilis
GAGTTTCAAATTTTAATCCACCTTTCAAAAGAGTGTACACCTAGCAAGGGATTTAAGGCTAACTCAATATAGTATATCTAGATTTTTATTTTTTACTTTTTAATATTCCCAAGGTGGACATATAATAATCGTACTCCCCAGGGCCTAAACTTTCCAAAAATATATGGCACACCCCCATATGAGTTGTTGGCCCACTCGAGCCCCCCCATCCTGTAGGGTTTGTTTACCTATCTAATTATTATCGCCATTATATATACATCAATATTGTGTACAAACAATATGTGAAACCATAGCAACAGATTCTATGAATCATTTGTTTCTCAATCCGTCACTCATTTGTGAAATTCATTGAAACACAGATTCACCGAAACATTATATTTAAAAGTATTTGAATTGTTGGGCAAAATGCCAGAAGTGATAGAGTTGTCAGTTGTGGTCGAACCTAATGAGAGGATCAAACAATTGTCTATAGCGGCGAGTAATGTGCCCTTTGACCACTCAGTGCCCATTAAAAGGTACTGGAGATCAGGCAAAGAGTTACTACGAATGGCTAATGTCTACAAAGAGGATCAGGCCTTAGACAAGGCCTTCATTTTATATATGAAATACATTACGTGAGTTATCTTCTAATTGATGCCAATTATCTAATTTTGAGTCATCAGACTCTTCGTGGAGAAGATTCCTCAACACTCGGAATATAAGAACTGTGATCCAAATGAGAAGACTTTGACTAAAACCAATTGTAAGACTATTTTCCCGATCGCCGAACAGTTGAAGAATGAATTGAAGGATAGATTTCAAAAGGAATACGAATTATATTCCGAACAAAAGGTTTTCAAACTCTTCTCTCAATTTATTTGACTATAAAATGATTTTATATCCGATTAGAAACGAAAACAATTAGAAGAAGAAAATCGCAGCGAAAGAGAGAAACAGGAAGTGATTCGAAGACTTAATGAAGAAAAGGAAAGGGGTTTACAAGAATTGCAAAAGAAATTAGACAAACAAATTGAAGTGAAGAAAGAGAGGCCAGAATTTGGTCTGTCTAACGATATATTAGCCAAACCCGTCTTTCCGAGTGATTCGTTGCCATCCATCGACAGGTCAACCAAACCATCCCTTCCCACTATCACTGAAAGAAACTCCTCTTTGAGTCGAGTGATAGTTCCCCAAAAACTGATCCACGAGTTCTTAACAGCTGCTGAGAGAAACACTAGAAATAATATTGAGACCTGTGCTATGCTGGCCGGAAGGTTGGGTCAAAATGCATTCACCATTACTCACGTGATAGTCCCTAAACAGAAGGGAACGGCTGACTCGTGTCAGACCGAGAATGAAGAGGACGTGTTTCTTATTCAAGACAAATACGATCTCTTCACCATTGGGTGGATTCACACTCACCCGACTCAGAGTGCGTTTATGTCATCCATTGATTTGCACACTCACTGCTCGTACCAACTAATGCTTCCCGAAGCTATTGCTATAGTGTGCGCTCCACTCAAAGAAGAAGTCGGTGTCTACTCCCTTACCAGTCCTTATGGCTTAGAATTTATAGCCAGTTGTAAACTAACGGGATTTCATCCTCACCCGACACAACCCATTATTTATGAGAACTCCTCTCACATCACATTCGACACAACGGCTGACATCGAACTCAAAGATTTGCGATAAGTTTCTATCGTTTCTTAGTTTTATTCTAAAAAATATTGTCAAATATTTAACATATAATCGATTGAGTGTTAACTCAGCCCTAAAAACAGAACTTCTAAGTTAGGAGTTCTAACTTAGGAGACACTCCGTTGATGAACCATAACTTGTTATCAACTCAATACCTGTTCTAAAATGGCAATCAATCAGATATTTCTAATTTTGCATATTATATGAAATGTTTATATTTTATATCTATATTTAAATAACATCTAAATATTAATTCAATTGAATCTAAAATTACTTCAATCACTAAATAAATAGCTATTTGTCTGAATTTGATTACATATTTGTATTGAATTTATGGTAAAAATAACAAAATGGTTACGAATATCGAAAACATATTTTTGCTACTTTTTCTATAACTCCTCGGTTTTTGACTCTTGTTTTTTCTGCTTTGAGGAACCCCTCAAATCTAATTGTTTTTGCCACAATTTTCCGTCTCTAAAACCGAAGTAAATCACTAATTTTCGATTGGAAGGGGGGGGGGGAGTTGGGCTAACCTCCGAGATCTTTTGTAGTGGAGATTTATTGATTTGATTTTTGAATTAGCATTTGGTGTGAGTCAGACATAAGTTTATTCATAAAAGTTATAATCAATAATTACAAAGAATGAGTCAATGAGTAAATCCTTTGTTAGTTATCTTAAACTTCTCATAGGATTTGTTTTCAATGCTTTTATCATAACTTTGAGTGATTTTAATTCCTTTTAAGTCATAAAAACCGTTATTTTTCCAATCATTTTCATCTGTTTTCTGTCGATCATAGAAATTAAGGCAAAGTCTGCAATAGTTTTTCCAATTCCTCTTCAGTGCCAACGACTGATTGTTAACCACCACCACAGCTAAGGAGTGCTCCGACGCAAAGGTACTTATAATGTTTGATATCTGTGTCATCAGTACTACTGTCCTAAACCTTAAATCGAATGCTTTGGAAGAGTTGTAATCTTTTTCCGCCACTTCCGCCTCAAATGTCTTCTTCTTTATCTCTATTGCCAAAGGAGTGGAAAGACTATCGATTACGACAAGACTTAAGTCTCTATATTCTGATGTATTATTTGTTCTCAAATCATAAGAGATGGTCTCAATTGCGTCCAAAAGAGACTGAATGTTCAAAATTGTCAAAACTTTGATATTAGTCATGACTTTGTTGATATCCGTCTCCCCCCACAACAAGAGACGCATATTAAAGATTTCTTGGAGTCTTTTCTCAGAAAAAGACGATTCCGTGTCAATGAACAGCACTTTCTTATTGTAATTATGGACCAAATTAGCCACAAATGTATAACAGAATTGCGTTTTTCCAGAATTGGGATAACCATAGAGTTCTGTTATTTCTCCTCTTCTGATACCATTCACAAGCATTTCATCAAATCTTTAGACAAAAGAGTGGATCAAATCAATAATAGAATCATTAAATGAAATACTTTTCTATTCCTGTCTTTAATCCCAAGTTCTTCGAAATCAACTGAAAGGCATTCAATTTCTTGGAACCAAATCTTATATACAATTGACGTTTGATTTCCAGAAGTCTCTAAAATTCATTTTAAGTGAAGAATTGATTCAAATCTCAATAAATGTCATAAAAATTTACCTCAAAATCGATTTCTTTATTTCTGGAAATGGATCTGATTTTTGAGAGATCACAAGACAACAAATCACTGATTGACTTGACTTTACTTTCAGACAATTTGCTCACAATATCTGATGTAAGTGATGGACAAATCTCTTCGTTGAGTAAATAGAGTGACATTTTTAGTGACCACAAGAATTAGAAAATCTTTAAAACAAATGTTTCTTTAATTTTGATTTGAGCTCCAAAATGGTTGACAACAGATGGCATTCAATTCAGTTGTTTATACAAAGAGTTCACAATATTTGTCCACAGATTTACTCAATTTTGAAATATTATTTGAAATGAACATGAACATAATGACAAAACTATTAAATGACTAATAATAGTAACACTAATATGTTGGCCATAAACTACAGCAGTAGTGATGAAGAGGTGGAGGATTCAAATACAGCCATTGATTCATCAGAAGTGGACGGATCTGTCTCTCGAATGGTTGACATTAATTCTAAAACTGAATCCATTGTTAATCCTTTCGATGCAAATAATTATGACTTGTCTTCGAGTGAAGACGATATCGAAGAAAAAGAGTCTAAAGTTGTTGTCCAGACTCTGAAATCTATCCAAACATTTGATGTGTCGACGAGTAACTCAATTGAAAGACAAATCGGTTCCAGTGGTGATCATTCAATTCAAGGCAAAGTCTCCATCTTTAGTAATCCATTCAAAGAGGAAGAGAAGAAACAATTGTCTCAATTGGAACGACATGTGAAGCTCACTGACAATAAGACAATGAGTGGTAACTTAGAGAAGAAGTCACAAACAATTTGTTGGTCATATCATAAGCACAAGAAGTGTCGGTTTGGCAGTCGCTGCAGATTTAGACATAACGACACCGATTTCATTGACACCAAAACCATTAAACGAAGTAATAATTCAGATAAAGCGAGGGTTGGAATCACTGATTCACTTATTCCTCCGAAGAGAGCCATTAAAGCATATTATAGACAACAAAACATTTAATTTATTGTAAACTTTATATTGAAATAAGTGTTAATAAAATGTGTTATTATTGCTATTATCGCTCATTTCACAAAATGGTGTATTAAATGACACTCTTGTATCATGATAAATTACAGGTTATTCATTAGGATGTGTAGAATTCAATGCACCCATTTAGTTTTGCTAATAGACATGTCCTAGTTCGTAGTCTTGGCTCGAATTATCAACTTGGAGAACGTGAAAACTCTTGAAAATTTTAAACAACCATTGAATGACTCATACAATATGTGTATAAATACCTTACTTTTGAAAGATTAGTCAACTTTAAGACGAGAATAAAATATTAAACTTTCAAAATCAAGTTTACTATAATGAAACTAAAACTTGACAAGATTGGTATGAGTTATTTTGAATTTTGAAAGTTGGAAGTTTATTTTGAATAAAACTATGTGAATCATGCTTTAGAAGTTGAGTAATATTGAACTTTATTCTTCAATTGAACTTGGTTTTATATTCAGATTCATCTCTTCAAAAGCAGACTAAAGTACAGGTAAGCTTCAAAACTCTTCTTTCAATCGGAACTTTGAATGGCCAGAATCGATGTTTAACATGGTCATTTGCCGATAAAATTTAGATAGAAAGGTTCAATTCATCAAGAGCAAGAGATTGATGTTAAATTTAACAGCATTTTGCATAACCCATTGGGTTACTTTCCTGCTAAGAGGTTTGATTCCGTTCTCCCAGTTGACCATATTGACCTAGAACATACCTATTAGCATAAATTGATTATCGTTTTGCACTCTACTCATCGTCGTAAACAATCTTGCAATTTTAATCAAGATCAGAGTTGATTTTTGAATATTTCCCTAATCAACTCAGAATAAAATTTGATTTTAGACTCAAAAAGCCAGTGGGGAAATGATCAATGAATGACCATTGCTCATGAGTCATGACCATGCTCATTGCTCAACAATATGAAAATGATTTTCCGTAACGTTATTTGTGACTGAAATGTGTGACTCTTCTGCAAAATATGTGACGAAATGACAAACAAATTGCAAAAATAGTCGACAATAAAGACAAGGATCTGATTCTCAGTACTAATGGAGAGACAAATAACTGAAGACTTAAATTTGGATTTGTTTTCGTCGAAAGCGATGGAAACGATTAAATCGAATGCAATCATAAAATATGATTCGTTGTCATCGAATCGGTCAAAGTTTTGGCGTCTTTCGGAACAGACAAATCTGAAGACACCGCCCGATAACTGGTTGTGCGGCCGATTCGGTGATTACAACTGGAGTTATCCGCTTCAGAATCACAACTCTTCGATGTTGTCGTCCTTCCGAATGGCCAATAGTTTTCCCGAATGTGTGGGAAGTGTTGATGTGATCGCAGACTCAGAATGTATTAAAAAACTTCTTTTAATGCCATTCGATTCGACACACATTTCATTTATGGTACACCGAATTGGGAACAGTTTACTCATCGATGAATTCGATTTAGCAAATCATCTGATCCGCAATGAGAGCAAACAGTGGTCGTGGCTCAAGAGGTTCATCGATGACATGATCGGTATAACACTTATTCTCTTCACAACTAATTGACTCTTATTTTCAGTGCCGACAAACTGTAAGTCATTGACTGCAAAGAAACCGATTACTAGGGATGAGCTTCAGATGAAGAACATGTTGTGTAAGTTCCTTCACTATTCTGTTGACCAAAACCAGAGTGAAAAGAGTGGCGACACTGAAGACATTCTACAGTTATCTCCAAAGAAATGCTCGAAACCAGAGAATGAAAGTCCAAACAATGAGGAGAACGAAAACAAAGAGTTTTATTTCAGTCATTACAACAAAGAGAGTAAAATGTCAGAAATGGTGGCGAGAAAGTTAGATCAGATCGAAGACAGGTCCGGCTCACAAATTCCAGGTCCTCTTCGCAATGTTTTGTGGACTTTCGAAGATATCCGAATGTTAGTGGCCTCTAATATGCCGATCTTCGGTGACGCCAATCATCCCGCAGTCAGTCTTCGACTTCACGATATGAAGGAACCAATTAATGTGTTGACTGGACTCGACTATTGGTTGGATAACTTGATGTCATCGGTTCCAGAAGTAGTGATGTGTTACCATTTGGATGGTATCGTCGAAAAATACGGTAATCTTATCTCAAATAATGTCTAATATTTTATTAATTTCCTTAATTTGTGTTCAGAACTAATAAAAACTGAAGAAATCCCTGAAATGTCGGGAAAGAAATTGTTTTCTCCGAAAGTGATTCGAAATATCGCTCAAAATATATTGTCATTTCTGAAATCGAAAGCGACAAAAGCGGGTCACACCTATTGGCTGTTCAAAGGAAGACACGACGATGTCGTCAAACTCTATGATTTGACCGCTTTGTGCGCCGACTATATGGAAGACGACTCCAATTCTTTTGCTATTCCGGTGGCAATGCTTTTGTACAGATTGGCGAAGAATATGAGAGATTCGAACCGATCGAAACACTCAAAAGCAGTTAACCTTCGTATCCATAAACTACTGACAAATTGTTTATCACTTTTGGATCATAAAAAACACTCACAAATCGTTTCTTCAGCCAATTATCTCTTATCTGATGTTTATGTGCCCAATGATATCGATCCGACTCTATTGCCATTGAATTATAACAACAATACCACTGAAGACGAAGATTTCGATGATTACGACTCAAGTGATTCAAGTGATGACTCAAATTGTGCGACACTTGAAGTCAATAAATTAGGTTTTCCTCACTATTTAAAGAAAGAGAGACAAACCAAACAAAAGCATTCCAACAGTGAATTGGATGACGAGAATGACTTGGATTGGAACACAAGGTGTGACAGAGCTCTCAAACACATCATAGAAGGCCTTAATTGCTTGTATGAGTCAAATGTCCAAAAATCAGAGGACATTCTTTACAGCACTTCTAGTGAAGAGTTGCAGAAAATGGCGAATCCGAGTAAACCAATTCCACTCAATTACAGCTCAATTAATCAAAAAAGCACTGACTCTCAGAATGGATCAAAAAGTGGCAAAGAGTTGACTCAAATAAAGCCACAGACGTTACCTCATTGGAAGACATGTTTGGAGGTATGTCTTCTGCAGAAAGGAGCCCAGGTGTTTTGTATTTTGGCAGAATTAGCCAACTCTAAGGCTAGTTGTCTTAAAGCACTCAAATTTATTCGATTGGGAGTCATGTGCTATGAAGTGGCGCTCACTCTCATTGAAACCAGTGGTCAAACCAATTACTATAAGGAACCGATTGCTTGTCTTCTTGCACTTTGTGGGGACATTCATATCAAGATTTTGAGTTCTTCAACAACTGATGACTTAAACAATGATAATATCGGTTCGAATGACTTTTATTGCACTCAAATACTTGAAATTCTGGATAAATTTTGTGAGAAAGCACTGAAAGAAGAGTTTCGTTGGGCTTATAATCCAATTATCAGTAGTGAGAGGGATATCGAACAGAGACTTAAATTGTGTTATCGTTGTTATGAGGAGGCTTTGTATCAGTTGAATGATATCAACCATAAAAATGGACTCAATCTTGAAAATGCTTTGCATGAAAGGCTTGTCAAAAGAATGGGATATATTTGCAACGAATTGGCCAACCATTACATGAATGAGTCACTCAAATGTTTCAATCATACCGTCAATACTTCAGCCGAACAGAAGTTAAATGAGACTGAAGTTAATCGTTTGGATTCACTCACAAAGAAAAGTAGTGCTTATTTCGAGAAAGCCGTCGACCTATTTAGGAAAGTTAGCGATAAAGAGAATATATCCCTAATGCTGTCCAATACGGGTCGACTGATGCGGACGTGCGCTCATATTTTTGCGCCAACTTTTAAGCAAAACAATCGCTGCAAAGAATTTTCAGTCAAAGAAAAACACTTTTATTTGAAAGCCATTGAGTGCTATAACGCAGCGCTCACCGAATTGGGGGTCAGAGGCAATGCTAACTATCCTAATGTTTGGCATAACATTAATTGGGAACTCTGCACAACCTTATACACAGTCGGATGTCTTATGCAAGAGTTCGCTCCCCTTTCCAACTCTGCCTATGAAGTGATCGAAGAAGAAATCGCCAAATATTTTACTCAAGCAATGAATTTATGTGAAAAGGGCCAAAAGTGGGACACACCTCGACATGTGTTATATCAATACAGGTCCGCCACTATTAGTCATCGATTGGGATCTCTTTATCACAATTCTTATCGAAATATGGTTTGTATTAAAACTTATATTAATTTTTTTTAAATCTTTGATTGTGTTTAGAGTGAGGAAAGTGAGAGAATGAAAAAGATCTACACTTTGGCCGACAATTATTATGAAAAGTCGTGTTCTATGTATCGAGTGCTCAATGATAGGGAAGAGTATCTTCGGGTGACATTAGAACAGATCGGTCTCCGCGAACGCAATTTGTCTCAACTCAACGGTTTTGGTTCTAAACTCAAAGCAATTGATGGCATTCTCTCTGTTCTCATAACTATCTCTCAAATGGACTTCAATGATATCGAGAGCGACGAAGAGAAACAGAAAATCGATAATTTACTCGAATTATTTGAGGCCAGAATCAGTTTTGCTGTCAAAGGTATGATCAAAACCCTATCCACTAAAGCCTCTAAACATAAGGAATTAATTAATAATTGGAAACAAATCGATCAAATGATCGATAATATTATCGCTTCTAAAGATTCTTCTCTTTATGAAAAAGTTATTAAAATCTGTAATCAATTGATTTCTTCAGAAGTGATTCAAACTTCAAAAAAACAATAATAAAAAGAATTTCAATTTTTTAAAAATCATATTTTTATGTAATTTATGATTAAATTATGTAAAACTCATATATAATACAATTAATATTAACGAATAAAATCATTGGAAGAGTTAGTAATTTATTTATTAGTTTTGTATTTATATTAAAACAAATAGTTTGATAAGAATTTGGATTTCTTATGATTTTTCTAAAGTACTCGAAACGCTTCTAACTTCTTCAGATGTCGCTGAGATGTTGCTCTGACTCCTCTCCGGCACCTCTTCTTTGGGTTCTTCTTTCCTCAAACAGTTGTATTTAAATCGGGAAGAGATAAACCAAATTCCGAATACAATAATCATTGAAATAATGACAACGACTGCCCAATAGAATTCGTGCGACGGGTGGAGGGTTTGTATCCATACCAGCGCACAGGTAAACACTTGGAGGAGAATCGAGATAAAAGCAATGATACCACAAGTGATGCACAAAATGCTCGACCATTTATTCAAATCCGTTGTTTGCAGACATTTCTCTTTGTATAACGACTTCTTTAAAACATATTTATATACGAATATACAAATAGACTGAAAGAAGAGTGCAATCAATGAACTAAAGATTATTGTCATTGAAATTCTTATGAACGCAGAGTCTGATGAATTCCAGGACAGACACAATTGAGTAGTGAATGCTATTATAGATATACTCATGAATACAATGAGAAGCACTTCCGAAAATAAGAGGGTTGGGGTCGGAATCGGTGGATATACCAGAGGTTTCTTTTTATTCTCGATTACAAGTTTCTGTTTGCATTCAACGAAATCAAAGACTTTCATGACCTGTATTTCGTGTTCCCCTTTGTCTGACAATTGATAAACTTTTACCCAAAAGAGAAATATTTTTGTGCCCTTAAGACCTGTGTGTGAGAACTGTATGGCCACTACTTTGGGTATTGGTGTGAGTCTTCCCATTACTATCTTCATATAGGAGTCGACCGGATCGAGGAGTCGAGAGGCAGCGAAGCGAACCATTGGTCCAATCAGTGTCTTGTTTGGACCGAAGAGCTCGATATCAATGTTTGTCTTATTCCAATCGAAATCATCGGAAGCGCATCCAATTCTGAACAAAATGATATACTGGTGCCGATAATTACGTGGCGAACACATGACTAGAGATAAGACCTGTTCCATTTGAGTGCTCTCTGCACAGAACATGAGCTTAAATATGCGACTCATACAGACCAAGAGGTACAACAAAATGAAGAAGGTCACCACAACCACAGTTGTCATCAATCGGTGATCCTCTTCACTCAATCCATCCGCTCCTCTGATCACAACTATAGCACTACTCATAACACAAATCGTATGAAAGAAACCCATTTTATGAGTAATTCAAAAGAAGACAAATATTTTGTTTGAATTAACTATTTATTCATTAATTCGAGTAATTTATTTGAATTGCATTCACGCGCCCATACTTTCAGACCCACAAACATAATAAGAAATTAAACACAAATTTATTATTTATTAAGTTTTAATGCATTTCAGAATAAATGACTGAAATTTTATTTTATTTTTTTTTTGAACAAATTCGCAAAATATTGCCATAAAATGAAACAAAACT
>JAQIWF010001823.1:0-10691 GCA_034694965.1 Ceratozetes gracilis
CAAATTTTACATTTTCTGACTGACACATTTTATACAAATGCCCGCTAATGTTAAAGTGTGGACAATATTTTTGGTACGCCTTTAATGTTAAATGACTGCCTCATATTTTACATTTCCTGACTGCCTCAAATTTTACATTTCTGAGTGCCTCATATTTTTACATTTCTGAGTGCCTCATATTTTACATTTTTGACTGACACATTTTATACAAATGCCCGCTAATGTTAAAGTGTGGACAATATTTTTGGTACACCTTTAACGTTAAATGAGTGCCTCATATTTTACATTTTCTGAGTGCCTCATATTTTACATTTTTGACTGATACATATTTTACATTTGTTTGCAAATGGGGGCTAGTTTTTAAGACGTAATTTATATTTAATTATATGACGTACTTTATGGACACACTTTTGTTTTTGAATTCTCCTCTCAATTCTGATTGGTTTTCAATCATTTGTTTATTTGAATTGTTATTATTTTACTCAAAAGATGGCAATAATTTTTAGGCGAAAGCATGCTTTTGGGTCGACTGAGTCGACTCCACCAAAAGCACCGCTTCCGCCTCAGAAGTGTTTTGGACGCCATTCTGAGTACTTGTGTTTCTCTTAATGAGTTTTTAATTAAAATCCTTTTTGACTTAAAATCAATTGTGTTTTCATTTAATTAGTCTTCAATTTATTGTTTATTGTGCCGACAATTCTGGTCATCATTTGGACGACTCCTGAGTGGCCTAATTGTGGACAAAATCAGTAAATTAACTCTAATTTTTTGATCGTCTTGTTTGCGTTGCTAAGCGACGCCCTGCACAGCCAATTGATTTGGGTCTCCAGACCCCATTTTTACGCATTTTTGTTGCGCTTAATTTTGTAAAGTCTTTGGTCGGCGAACCAGTGGGCACAGGGTGCCGTTAGCATTTTCCGGTGAACTACCGTAAAGTTTTCCGTGAAAAGCTAACTGACCTTATTTTTACATAATTGGGCGGCGATGAGTGCCTCGAAAGGCCGACAGAATGTGTGAATAGGCGGTATAAAAGGAGCGACCGGAACATTTTTCTCGTAACGGCCTAACACCCCCTGCGCTAACTTTTCGGGCCGTTACATATGGTGGAGGTGCGAAATTTCTCCGAAAGAAATTAATAATTTTCCGGCATTTAGGCCGTTGAGTTTAACGGTTACCCATCCGTTGGCGTTACCGTTAAAAACAGTTTTTCCGACAATAAGTCGTTGAGTGAATTTGTGCGATAATTCAGACGTTGAGTTTGATCGGACGATCATCCGTTTGCGTAACCGCCAATAATAATATTTTCCGGCAACCAGGCCGTTGAGTTGAACGGTAGACTACCCGTTAGCTCTACCGTCAAAAACAGTTTTTCCGGCAGTAAGCCGTTGAGTGTATTTTGTGCGATAATTTTAGCGTTGAGTTTGATCGGACGATCATCCGTTAATATTACCGTTAAAAACAATATTTTCCGGCATTAAGCCGTTGAGTGAATTGTGTGATAGCTGTAGCGTTGAGTTTGATCGGACGATCATCCGTTATTGTTATCAACAAAAACTAAAGTCTCGGAAACAGCTACGGCTGGAGAGCAAAAGTCTTGTTTTTGTTAACTCAATTCAAGCATCAATTTGTGTTTGTGTTTCGTCCCATCGGACAGTTTAAACGGACTTCGACTGCGGCTCATCGCCGCCTAACGTTTAACGGCTAACTCTCCTTAGAAAATAACCCTTGGATTTGACGTTTGGTTCACCCATCATATCGTTTAAATATCATCTCTTCATACTTGTGATCATTTTGGGAACTTTTCTATTTTGTGATTTTTTTTTTCGTATTTTTACGTATAGTTTTGATTTTATCGCACTTGCGATGAATTTCATTGGCATTTGCCTTATGGTAATCACCGTTTAATTCATTTTATTTGTGTTTTTACACTAAAAGTAATATTCATATACACATCGTTTCAACACTTAATCATTTTTCTTCAAATTTGTGAAAAACATTTTTCATCGTAAAAGTCACCGTAACTTTTGTTTGTGTTAGTTGGCAAGTCACCGACGAAAATTTATTTATCCTCGGTTTAATTTCCGACTTTTCGTCTTTCCGACTAATTCAACGAATTCTCATCGGGATATCACCGCATCAATAAACCTACTCATAGCGACTCAACGTTAAGTTCAATAATCACTTACTCTTAGGTTATAATTTTTACCGCACTTTGTTTTTGCTTCACGCGGTGCGCTGCCGCCTAACTTTCCTTTGCTCGCCCGCACTTTTGTGAAGTGACGGAAAATTTTTCCGTAAAAATTTTGATCGACTTTAGACAAAACTTTATCGGCATTTGTGCTCAAAATGTTCGATGATAGTAACGACAACACCATTAATATTAGTGACAGTGACTTAATGAACACTAATAGTGACAATAATATTCATCAAGACTCCGACGCTACTGATGTGATGAACGGTGCGTTTCCGCCCGTTGATCCCACAGGGGGTGGGGGAGTGCCGACAGCAGTCGGTGACAATGCCGACGAAATTTGCTCAGTTCCGTCAAATAATATTACAGACCCCGAACTGTTTGAAAAGTTTGACGGCAACCAACCGACAAAATATTTTTCAGACACTGGTCCAGTCCGACCAACAACAAAAACATTTTCGACGGTGTCTCTCGACCCCAAAATGTCGCACAATATCGCAGAGAGATTGCGAAAAATTGCAATCATAGAAACTCCGCAAAATAATAAACAAACCCCGACTCGACATAATTCATCGGAAAAATTTCAATCTTTAACCGACAAATATTTGATCGATAAGGCCGTGTGGGAGGAGAGGGAGGCGAACCTGAGGTCTACCATTAAAAACCTTCAGGACACGGTCGAGCAATATATGTTTGAAAATAAACAATTATTGGTCGACAAAACAATTCTTGCAAATGAATTGAAAAATGAGTGCATTTTGCGAAAAAGTGAATTCGACCGAATATTTGCAAAAAAGTCATCGTATAAAACTCGTTGCAAAGAACTCACACTTCAGTGTAATATTTTAAAAATCAAAGACTTGAAATTCAATTCACCGCAAAGTTCACAAAATTTAGTCGGCACATTACCGCCCAAAAATTTTGACCATATCGGTCATTTAAATTCTTCGGAAAATTTTCCGGCACTACAATGTGCTTCAAATTTGATTGGCACTCAATCGCCTAAAAATTTTGATAATAGCCATCAATTAAATTTTGCGGAAAATTTTTCGTCAACACCGGTCTACACTCATAATTCTGACGGTATCCTACCGACGACTAAAAATTTTATACCCGGGATATTTTCCGTCACACGCGTAAAAACAACTCAAACGCCAATCACTACAATTCCACCGATATTTTCATTTGACAAACCGGTGATGCCTATCAGTCAACCGCCGACTATACCGCAAAATATAAATTCAACCCAACCTCAAAATATTGTGACCGGCAATAACATGTCGACTACCGGCCAATCTTTTGTTAATTCCGGGCACCCAATAAAATTAACTCCGGAAAAATTTAGTGGTGATGTCGAAAAAGCACTCGACTGGTATAATGACTTTAATATGATTGCCGACAACAACCAGTGGAACGACGATTTGAAAGTAAGGAACGCCCGCATACAACTCATCGACGGTGCGCGCAATTGGTATAACCAAACTTTTTTACCGACACAAGACTTTCGACTTATGCCGTCTCATACAGACCCACTTCCGACATGGCAGTGTTTTGCCGAAGAATTTTTACGCGAATTTTTACCATCGGGTGTTGAAGTAATTTTTGAACGGCAACTCACCGACTGTGTTAAGGATAGTCGGGAGTCATACGCCGACTATGGCCGACGAATTTTAAGTCTGGTTCGTCGAGTTGACAATAAAATGACAGACTTTCGACAACTCCGTTATATCAGAGATGGGTTAGCTTCTGACGCTAATTCAAGTATTATTAACTCTGTTTCGACTATCTCTGAAGCCCTAAAATTATTTAAGATTTGGGACCAATCTTTTCTATCATCGACAAAATCGAGACCGGAGAGCCCAAATTTAGTCGGCAGTTCACCGTCTAAAAAGAAAGATCATTCTCGCATTAAATGTTTTAATTGTGATGAATACGGACACACCGCTCGTAAATGTATGGAAGATTTTGACTGTGATCGGGTTGAGGAGCGACTCAATGCCCGACAAATTAATTTACAAACCGTGTCTTCTGCTTTTGTTCATAATTCCTCAGATGAAGATTCAAATCACACGCAGTCATCATATGAATCTTCTATTAATTCAATTAATATTAATTCCGTTCAAAAGAAAAATACCAAAAAACAACGCAATAAGAAAAATATTTCTATCGGTCGTTCACCGTATGTAAAGATTCAAATCTTCGGTCGAACGTATAATGCGATGATCGATACCGGAGCAGTAGTATCGGTCATCAGCCGTCGAATTGCTCAGCGATTGCCGGTAAACTCTTTTCCGTGGGATTATCGACGAATACGAGCCGCCGATAATCAAGATATCACACCGAAGGAAATGATAAATATTCCGATAAAATATCAGTCAAAAATAATTAATCAAAATTTCGGAATATTGAACCGTATATCCCCGGAAATAATTCTCGGCATCGACTGCATGAAACAATTTGATTTATTTTTCAATGCGTCGTCAGGACAAATTGGCTTCAATGAAGAATTTA
The DNA here is from genome assembly GCA_034694965.1 of Ceratozetes gracilis. Classification (NCBI taxonomy): domain Eukaryota; kingdom Metazoa; phylum Arthropoda; class Arachnida; order Sarcoptiformes; family Ceratozetidae; genus Ceratozetes; species Ceratozetes gracilis. The sequence goes on from JAQIWF010001823.1 coordinate 4,703, forward strand.
ACTCTGATTTGGTTAAAGCTTGTGCCGATCGCGATATGTTTATATCTCGTTATGAAAAGCTTATGCGTGAACTCCACAAAAAATTTAAGATCCCCTTAAAAAATAATATTTCATCGGCAGCTTCACCGCCTAAAAATAATAATTCCGTCGCTTCAACTTTACCGGCAGCCACGAACAATTCCACGATGGATGCATATTTTAACGGTATGTCTCCCGACGAAATGTGGGAATGTGTTCCGTCTCTCAACTTATCGTTTATTCAATTTATGGGTCGAAAACCAAAAAGACGTCGACTGTTACATACAACTACAACAGTGTGACATCGCCTAAAATATTTTGATGAATCGGCAACTAATTGTGAGTTTTAGCCTTTTGGCATAAACGTTGTCTTGTTTGTTAATTTAAAACTTTGACATTTTTATTATTTTACACACAAATTATGTGTTATACTTTACATGTAATTCTAACTGACACATTTTATACAAATATTTTACGTAAGACCTATCGGATGCCTAAAATATTCATCGGTGATATGATAGCCCTAATCCCGATAAAATTTATATAGTCGTGTAATTCTCCGTTAGAATATTTTACGTAAAATTTTTGTTTCAACGGAAGTAGTTTTTTCTAATTTATCGGACTATTGCCGTTAGAATTATAAATATTATGCGTTAACGCAAACATTTTGTTTCGAACATTTGTTAACTATTGTTATTATACTCACGTTTGCAAACAAACCCAAACATCAAAAACTTTTACAACCGCTCGTCAGTGTGACTCGATTATGGGGTGGGGGTATGAAAGGACTCTTTCGCTCTCTTAAAATTGAGCCCAAAAATTTTCTTTATTTAGTCGGTACTTTACCGCCCACTAAGTTGCAAGGGTCCCTTACTCTTACGACTGCACCGTACTTTGCAGATGACCCATAATTTGCATAGTCTGCAGACGACCGTTTTTATACAAACGCCCGCTAATGTTAAAGTATGTGTAATGTTTTTGGTATACCTTTTAATGCTAAACAGATGACCCATATTTTACATTATTTTATACAGTCTGTAGACGACTCATATTTTACATTTTATATACAGTCTGCAGACGACCCATATTTTACATTTTTGATACAGTCTGCAGATGACCCATAATTTACACAGTCTGCAGACGACCGTTTTTATACAAATGCCCGCTTATGTTAAAAGTATGTGCAGTACTTTTGGTACACTTTTAATGATAATCAGACGACACATATTTTACATTTGTTTGCAAATGGGGGCTAGTTTTTAAGACGTTATTTATGTTTAATTTACAAACGTACTTTATGGACACACTTTCGGATTTGAATTCTCCTCTTTATTGTGATTCGTTTTAAAGTATTTGTTTATTTAAATTATTATTATTTCACTCAAAAGATGGCAATAATTTTTGGGCGAAAGCGTGTTGTTGTCACGACTGAGTCGACTCCCAGACAACAACCGCTTCCGCCCAGAAGTGTTTTGGACGCCATTCTGAGTACTTGTGTTTCTCTTAATGTGTTTTTAATTAAAATCCTTTTGACTTAAAATCAGTTGTGTTTTCATTTAATTAGTTTACAATTTATTTGTTTATTGTGCCGACAATCTGGACATCATTTGGGACGACCTCAAAGTGGCCTAATTGTGGACTAAATCAAGTAAATTAACACTAATTTTGATCGCCTCGTTAGTGTTGCTACGCAACGCCTTGTGCAGCCAATTGATTTGGGTCACGTGACCCCATTTTTATGCATTTTTGTTGCGTTTAATTTTGTAAAGTCTTTGCTCGGCGAACCAGTGGGCACAGGGTGCCGTTGGCATTTTCCGGTGAACTACCGTAAAGTTTTCCGTGAAAAGCTAACTGACCCTATTTTTACAAAATTGGACGGCGATAAGTGTCTCGAAAGACCGACAAATTGTGTGAAAAGGCGGTATAAAAGGAGCGAACAAAACATTTTTCACGTAGCGGCCTAACACCCCCTGCGCTAACTTTTCGGGCCGTTACATATGGTGGAGGTGCGAAATTTCTCCGAAAGAAATAACTTTCCCGGCAATAAGCCGTTGAGTTTTAGTTCGCAGTTTGCGATAAACAAGTAATTTTTCCGGCAGTAAGCCGTTGAGTGATTTTTGTGCGATACCACAGACATTGAGTTTGATCGGACGATCATCCGTTTGCGTTACCGCCAAATATATATTTTCCGGCAATCAGGCCGTTGAGTTGATCGGTAGACTACCCGTTAGTTTTACCGTTAAAAACAATATTTTCCGGCAGTAAGCCGTTGAGTGATTTGTGTGATAGTTGTAGCGTTGAGTTTGATCGGACGATCATCCGTTACTTTTATCAACAAAAACAAAAGTCTCGGAAACAGCTGCGGCTGGAGAGCGAAAGTCTTGTTTTTGTTTACTCAATTCAAGCATAAATTTGTGTTTGTGTTACGTCCCATCGGACAGCTTTTGAACGGATTTTGACTGCGGCTCATCGCCGCTTAACTGTTACCGGACAACCCTCATTTGAAAATAACCCTTGGATTTTACGTTTGGTTCACCCATCATATCGTTAATAATCATCACTTCATACTTGTGATCATTTTGGGAACACTTATATATATTGTGATATTTTGTAATTTTTCGTAAATTTCATTTTTTTCGCATTAGTGATAAATTCCATCGGCATTCGCTTTACAGTTATCACCGTTCAATTTATTTTGTGTTCCATTAAATAATAATATTTTTCATCGGAAAATCATCGAAACTTTTGTTTGTGTTCGTCGGTAACATACCGTCAAAATTATTTTCATCTTTGGATACATTTTCCGATTTTCCCAATCACCGATACCTTCAAACTATTTTCATCGGGACTTATACCGCTTCACAAAACTTTTCATCGCGACTCCTACGATAAGTCTATAATTACTTATTATTAGGTTAAACTTTTTACCGCCCTTTGTTTTTGCTACACGCGGTGCGCTGCCGCCTAACTTTGCTCAAAACGATCGCACTTTTGTGAAGTGACGGAAAATTTTCCGTAATTTTTTTTACGCCAAATTTTGACAAAACCTTATCAACGATTAGTGCTATTAATGTCCATAATTAGTGGCATATCTTCAAATATTAGTGCGACTGATAGTGATTTTGACAAAAATAATATCAACGAAAATATTCGTCTCGAAATCATTGATCTTATGATCAAAATGAACGGTACTTCAACGCCTGTGATTCCATCAGGGGTTGGGGGAGTGCCGACAGCAGTCGGTGACAATACCGGCGAAATAGACTCAGTGCCGTCAAATAATTTTTCCGACACCGCAGTGCTTCAAAATTTAGACGGCAATCAACCGACAAAAATTTCTTTAGTCACCGGTCCAGTCCGACAGCCAACAAAAACTTTTTCGACGGTGTCTCTCGACCCCAAAACATCGCGCAATATCGCGGAGAGATTGCGTAAAATTTCAATCGTCGAAACTCCGCAAAATAATAAACATATTCCGACTCGACAAAATTCTTCGGAAGAATTTCATTCATTAATCGACAAATATTTACTCGAGAAGGCCGTGTGGGAGGAGAGGGAGGCGAACCTGAAGGCGACAGTTAAAATCCTTCAGGACACGGTCCAACAACTTGTCGGTGAAAATAAACAATTATTAGTCGACAAAACAATTTTCGAAATTGAATTGAAAAATGAACGCATTTTCCGAAAAACAGAATTTGACCGACTTTTTATGAAAAAGACAACCTATAAGACTCGATGCAAAGAACTCACACTTCAGTTAAACTTAACGAAAATTCTAAGTTTGAATTTGAGTTCACCCCAAAGTTCACAAAATTTAGTCGGCACACAACCGCCCAAAAATTTTGATTGCATCGGTCACTCAAAGTTATCGGAAAATATTTCGGCAACGTATGGCTCATCAAACTTAGTCGGAACTCAACCGCCCAAAAATTTTAATAATTGCTGTCAAATAAATTCTTCGGAAAAATTTTCATTGGAACCGATGTTTCCTCAAAATTCTAACGGTATGCCTCCGATGACACAAAATTTGATTCCGGGGTCATTTTCCGAAACACACGTAAAAAGCACCGGACAAAATTTTAATTTTTCGTCAACTCCGGAGTTCACTCAGAATTCTGACGGCATGCCTCCGATAACTCAAAATTTGATTCCGGGGACATTTTCCGACACAAACATTCAAACCATCGGACAAAATTTTAATTTTTCGTCGACACCGGTGTTCACTTCAAATTCTGACGGCATCCCACAGACGACCAAAAATTTGATGTCTAGGATACTTTCCGTCCCAAACGTAAAAATAACTCAAACGCCAATCACTACTATTCCACCGATATTTTCATTTGGCACACCGGTGATGCCTGTCAAACAACCGCCGACTATACCGCAAAACAATTTTAATTCGACGGTACCTCAAAATATTGTGACCAACAATAATGAGTCGACTACCGCCCAATTTTTTCTACATTCCGGGCAACCAATAAAACTAACCCCTAAAACAAAAGATTTCTCTCGCGTCCAATGTTTTAATTGTGATGAATACGGACACACCGCTCGTAAATGTATGGAAGATTTTGACTGTGATCGGGTTGAGGAACGACTCAATGCCCGACAAAATAATACACAGACCGTATCTTCTGCTTTTGTTCACAATTCTTCAAATGAAGATTCCAGTCACTCTCTTTCATCACATGAATCTTATATTAATTCAATTAATATTAATTCCGTTCAAACGAAAAATATCGGTAAGCGACGACCAAAGAAAAATATTCCTATCGGTCGCTCACCGTTTGTAAAAATTCAATTCTTCGGTCGAACGTATAATGCGATGATCGATACCGGAGCAGTGGTATCGGTCATCAGCCGACGAATTGCTCAACAGCTACCGGTAAATTCTTTTCCATGGAATTATCGACGAATTCGAGCCGCCGACAATCAAGATATTACGCCGAAAGAAATGATAAATATTCCGGTGACATATCAGTCAAAAATTATTAATCAAGATTTTGGAATATTAAACCGCATATCACCAGAAATTATTCTCGGCATCGACTTCATGAAATCATTTGGATTATTTTTCGACGCCTCGTCCGGAAAAATTGGGTTTTCGGATGAGTTCAACGATAATTTATTAAAAACTTATATCGATCCTAAAAATAAAATATCATCGGCAGTTATACCGCCTAAATGTAATAATACCGTTGCCTCATCTTTACCGATTGGCACCGAAAATTCTACGATGGATCTATATTTTAACGGTGTGTCTCCCGACGAAATGTGGGATTGTGTTCCATCACTTAATCTCTCATTTATTCAATTTATGCGTCGAAAGCCCAAAAGACACAAACGGTTACCAACAACTGCAACGGTGTAACACCGCTTAAAAATATTTTGACGTCCGGCATGGAAATATTTTTTTTTTACGGAAAGTGCACTGACGTTGATAATTCATTGCGACGGTGAAACACCGCCTAAAAACATTTTGACGTCCGGTACAAAATCCGAAAATATTTTTTTTTACGAAAAGTGCACCGGCACATACAAACCACAGCATCGGTAGAACACCGCCTGAAAATCGTTTGACGTCCGACAGTGATACCGAAGAATTACAACTGATCAAAACTTTTTGTTACCAACTAATTGTTAATTTTTAGCCTTTTTGGCATAAATGTTGTTTTAATACTTAAAATTTTGACACTATTACTGTTTTAAAACACGATATTATATTACACATATTTAGAACCCTAACATTTATGTGAATTTGTAATTTTTGGTTTTGGGGGTCAAAATTAGTGGACATAATTTATTATAAATTAATAGACGTACTTTATGTACACACTTTCGTACACGTGATCTACTCGAGCAGCAGATTGCTATCACGTGTTTCCGCCCACCGGTTGACTGATTGCAGCCATTCTTTGTTTAGTTGTGCTCTCAATCAGTTGACAACACTTTACTAAATTGGTTTAATTTT